>JZLH01S0392271.1:6354-20231 GCA_001188425.1 Eucidaris tribuloides | reverse complement strand
GAAGAAGAAGAAGAAGAAGAAGAAGAAGAAGAAGAAGAAGACCAGGAGCAGTAGTAGCAGTCGTCGTCGTAGCAGTCAAACTAGTTGAAGAAGCTGAAAATATTGTCGTTATCATCGTTCACATCACCATCATCATTGTCGTGTTCACTATAGTTTAAAGTAACGATAGATATCGTGTAGATGCATACAACAATTTAATTCGCGTGTGAATATAGAGTGCTGGGAGGCACACGTTATATCATATCGCGCAATGTATAAATATATCCCAATCTGGAAATGCGCTTAAATCGGCAGCTTAATGCAGGGAGCTGTACAGCTCTAGCGACTCCCTTTACATAATTTCAACGGTAGGAGACTTGGCCTGAAATGGGATTACGTGATTTTGCTCCATTCGGCTAAGCTGCATTGCAGCTTTGTCCATCAAATTGGATTTTGAATGAGATATTTTTTGACGTCAAACAAAATGCCATTTTCAATTCCGCTTCAGGGAGAACTTTCACAAAATGCTTTTTCTCCCCGGACAAATCCACGAAAAACGTTCTATGTATGGGTTACAACCGCCGGCGTTATAGCGCTTGCCCGCATTACAACTATAATCAACGACAGTATACCTTTTCTCTGGATTGTCAAATACCAAAAAAAAGTTAATAATCTCTCAAATTTCGAGACCGGTCTCCCAAGATCTCCGTTTTTTGAAGCACTATATGCTAATTTGTTCACCAAGCGAACACAATGGGTGCGGGCTACCTTCCCCGGTGCCCTATCTGTTTTGCGAATCCACCAAGAGTGACGTCATACGAGCGGCCAATCGAGACCCGGGTAATTGTATGACCTAATACACTGTGGGTTGACAATAACAACGATCGGCGGGTTCGAAAAACACAGAACAGCCTGACCTGGTTGCGGAATATAGGAGTCGTATTAAATATCTAATATAACCGTTACTACAGACTACGTATTTAATATGAGAAACGGAGTAGTGTGGGTTTCCCTTTGGGGATAAATGTAGGTCGTATTATTCCCTAAATCATCCGATGATATTACATAATAACAACAACCATAACACTGAAGACCTTTGCCGAGGTGAGTTTACCAATCAAATTGTTTGTGGAGAGGTCGTGATCTGTAAATTTAGTATCAAATAACCAACTCTCCTGTGAATCACATGAGATCAAATGTTTAATTAAACTGCTAGGCCTTGCAATCAAGGTGGAAACCGAAATGTATTCGATGTCAGCACAATTTGTCGACGTAAGTAAGCTAAAAAGAGAAATCTAGAACCTAAATATTATTTCTTTAGTGCTAGTCTCATCATTTAGTTTTATTCATTCCAGTTAACTTGACCTATTATATTATATATCACATATTATTGTCATAGTTTGAGTATGTGCATTTTGTAAAGCTACGAGCGAGCGGCAGAAAAATCACAATCATCGAAATTGTAAAGAAGAACAAGGAGAAGAAAAAGAAGAAGATGATGATGATGATGATGAAGAAGAAGAAGATGAAGAAAAAGTAGCGTGTGTGCTCTGGGGTGTCTAATTTAAAGAAATGTTGGAGGAAAGAGGAACCAATATTGGACCTGCTAGAGAATTCTAAAACTTATAATTGTTCATAAGATGATTGCCCATGTCTAAACACTTAGCAGAGATAAAGTAAGTTCTCATTCATATTAAACAACAAAAAAGGTAAAGTTGGTGGTTCATAGTTACATGTATTGACCAGCGCCTGCAATGTCGCTCTCTCACAAATCACCAAATAATACGCATAATAAACATTTGACAACAAACTTCTAAATAATAGAGTATGGGACAAAAATTATTAAAATCAAACAGTTTCTCCTCAAATGAATTTTTAATACCCAAACAGGTGCGTACTCAACGAAAGTTAACCAAGGACAGATTATAAAACAAATTCGCGACGGAGCAGGAAAAAAATAATAAAATGGTGGACAACTTGTGAGTTTACATCAAATATGAAACACCGGAGTGAAGCTGCATTATTTTGCTCGCAACGTCACCAGCTATGGATGTGACTACTACCATGTTTCAGGGGTCTACCACTGGTTACTATAGGGACAATGCATTAATATGGGTTATGGTGGTGTATAACCCAATTATTGTGGATGCTCGATCACAAAGAAATAGTCCAACTGGTTGGCGCCAAATATCCCGGTGCTAAAGACCCATACCAATGCATCAGTAAGTAGATATTCTTTGGTATATGCGTCATCATAAACCCTGGATACATCCAAATAGCATTCTCTATCAGGAGCTATCATTCATCTAAAGATCGATTTATAGATCGATCGATAAATCGTTCAGTAAGAAGTGGGTGGATAGACAGACAAATAAATCGATAGATAGGTAGATAGGTAGATAGATAGATAGATAGATAGATAGATAGATAGATAGATAGATAGATAGATGGGTGGGTAGGTAGGTAGGTAGATAGATAGATAGATAGATATAAGATGGATAGGTAGGCAGATAGGTAGATAGATAGATAAAAAGACAGATAGATAGAGAGATAGAGAGATAGATATAACATAAATAGATAGATAGATAGATGTGTGTGATGTCTGTTTCTGTGTGTCATGTGTGTGCGCCTATACCATCCACTTTACACCCGTTTAAATGTAAGTGCATCTATATATAAGTCGTGTGTTTTATTTACCCGCCAGCGCATTTCAAAGAATTTATCTTTTCACAAGTAGGTTAATAAAACGATTTCAATATTATTAGTTCTCTTGAAAGTACCTATTTTCAATCATTTTTAGATACAATTTCATCCCCCAGGGCTACTGAGTCGAAAAGCGGAAATGAATAGTTCGGAATCGTTCAAAATCTCAATCTCCGGGTTAATTATATATAGTCCATGGGAAAGAACACATTTTGCTATGGCAACTTTTAAATAAATATGTTACGAAATTCATCGCCCCGTCTGAATTTATCATCACTGATGGTTTAAAAAAAACACCACGAAATGAGGCTCACAACTGAGGTCAAATACGGTTTATGAATGATATTAGTCTCTTTCCAGACATAGTTTCTTAAGCATGTTTTATTGGGCTGTATTCTGCAGAGAAATTGGGGTTCGAGTTGCGCGACGCAAATTTTTGTCGTTCAGTAAGACGATCTATCCACATAGCTGCTCCGCATCTAGGAGTGAAATACATACGAAACTGGGGTAATAATAGTAATAGCAGGGCCTTCTGGAAAAGCAGAGTTTGTCAGTGAAGAGGCCACCTTGTGTAGATAAGACAGATGTAAAATATGTACAGACACATAGTTCAACTATATATAAACAGAACTTCACACGAACACGTTTTGTTTCTATTTATTACTGTTTAATACACTCATGCTCATAATTATGGAATATTATGTTAATACTTAAGTTCTTTCTCCTATATCATCCAAAATTTTCAAGACAAGTGTTTATTTCACAAAAACGCAGTATGTGAAGTAATTTTTGGATTTCCTGAGATGACTGAATTAAAAACTAAAATACGTTTGAGCGCAATGACAATTACATATTTATTTATTTTTAAAATCCACAAAAATCATGAAAAAAGTATTAAATGAAAGTATAAAAAAAAAAACCAAAACTGATAAATTTGTATCTAATGTCACTTATCATTAAATTAACATCAGAATTGTCTGGTACATGTCTAAAAACGCGCGTTACCACCACGTGACTCAACAACAACAACAAAACCGCCATTTATAAACACAGGTTTTAGTGTCGAGTCGGACGCTACAAAATGCTCAGCATTCCCAAAATTCTTAGATTATAATTGTTTCACCTGGGGTGAGCAAATATTAATCTCAGATGTACCGTTCACGGAGAAATGGCAACTTCTAAAATTACCCTAAAATATTCCATAATTATGAGCAGGAGTGTATTAGTACTATAACCGTTGCAGTTTTGGTTTGAAATGCTCAGGAGATTATGCTGCAGATAAGGGGTATAAGTTTGTATCCCATTATCTAGAATTCCATGGATTAATTATTTCATTCAAAATCCCTCTTGATTTATCTCTTTCTTGTCAAAAAATAGGATGTAAAGATAAATGACACATAGTTCAACTGTGTATAAAAAGACTTCACACGAACATGTTTAGTTTCAAACCAAGAGCAGAGCAAGTATACTGTCTTCTTCCCAACCGACAAAGATATTCCACCTGATATTCAGCATTATCACGTAACACATAAATACCAAATCTTATCAACTCAACACATACATCTTTCTTTAAAAATTTGCATTACAAACTTCTGTTACCAAAATTAAACGAAAATCGAATTACTATATTAAACAGCTACCCGGGTAAACAAAAGAATAAGAACAAATGAGTGTACTTTATGATTCTAACTTTTGTATGACCTTGCAAGACCAGTGTTTACTATTTGGTAAAATTAAGAAAAATAAGCTTCATGTAGATGGTAGGGTATTAAATGTGACTTACAACCATCTTTTCCCAAACTTACTTTGTTTTGATTTTGTATCTTTAATGTATTTCTCATTTTTGTTGTCATCTTATGTAACATTTCAAGTATTGTAAAGCGCTAAGATCAAGTAACTTGCTGAAGCACTATATAAATATTAAGTATTGTATTGTATTGTATTGTATTTCCAAGTCACATATACATGTACACTTTGGTCATCCCACAATAATAATAGTAATAAAAATAATAACGTTGTTTATTCAATATTACAAGTGAAAGAGAACATTTCTAACTTTAATGTGAACATCTGGATTACACTACAAATGGTTCATCATAAGTTTGAATATTTGAAATTGATAAAGTTAATGGTATGTAAAACAGAGAAAGAGTTTTACATTCAAAGCATTTAAAAGAAAAAAGTTTATTGTGAAAAAACTAAGACATAATTTAATGAGTGAAATACATAATATCAACAGGGAATTACATACCTTTCCGATAGTGTTACATTTATGGCACCATTGTTTAAATTCCATAATAAAAACTCAACATTTCCTACCTTTTTTCTTGGTTTTCGTGTGCGGTGAATATTCGCTGCTGGCATAAGCCAGCATGAGCTTACCTCTGATTGGCTAAATGCCGACAGATCGAACAAATCGTGGAGCAAATCAGATTGCGAGAAAAGTACTATTTACGGCTTTGAAGTACTATTTACGGCTTTGAAGTACTATTTACGACTTTGAAGTACTATTTATGGATCCGTAAATAGTACTTTCTCACAGACTCGCAAGGTAGTGTGTTTATTTTCATCATGTGACATACTTTTAACCAATCAATGAACAAGAATATATGAATGCAGTTTATGATATAAATTATACACGTGTTTGAAATGAAAACAGACCATTGTCATATATATATATATATAATAATTGCGTTGCTAGCTATTGAAAGATATTATGTTGTTTTTGTGCATACACTTTTGAGTGTTCTTTTTTTTTCATTTCGCATCCAGATAAGATAATTGCCCTTGTTTTCTTCTTAACGCACCTTGACATAAATTAAATAACAAGTCTACCTCGCAACAATGAATATCGAATGATAATTCTAATCATGATGTATTAATGTGTTCCAATTACCAGATTGTAAATGATATCTTAAAGTTTAATTTTGCACTATTACCACCAAGGGAAAACCAGTAAACTGTTCCTTAGCAATTCGTTCATAATGTTCTTCAATGTTCCTGATTGTGAGCTGGTTTATTCTGACAAAGACTAGCAGCTGCTCGTGTCGAGATTTCTTGAAGTCTATAAATTGATTAAGTTGTCAACGGAATACGCTTTACGTTTTAAGACTTAATAACGCAGGCGCCGAGGACTACTTAAATCCAAATCCCATTCTGTTTGAAAAAGAATAATCAGTTTTTCGTTTCCCGTAAATTAATAATTAAACTAGCACTAGCACACACGACAATGGGTTTAAGCAATGCTACATATTATATTGGAAGACTTACAAATTCGTTTAATTAAATTCGTCATTTCATTCTCCGTCGGAGCAATTATTATCGTCATGGCGAGCACATTTGGCGGCATAATTTAAAATCAATGCTTTTGCACATTATGTACGCATGTGTAAGCGTTTGATTACGCGTGAAGTGCAATTTTCGTGACGAAATAATGAGGCAAAACTAGGTCTTCCCTTCTTTGAGAAAAGCGTCATCTTGCACATAATAAACTGGAAAATCTCGATAATTACAAAGTGAGGCATTAATCACACGGCAGGTAGAATAATTACAGCTATCCCAGCAAAAATGGGATGCTCCATTGCGCATGCGCAATGCCGATCATCACGCGGAAGATATGCATCGCATCTCAGGAGTGAACACTTTCTGAGATGGAATATAGAACATGTTTGCGGCAGCCAATATATTCCAATTATGACTCCAGGCGGATGACAGACTGTACTATATCACATGTCTTACGTGATGCTTGGCGAGGTAAAAATGACGTCAGACGCAGCCTTTATCCTCCGATATTACAAGGGAGATTTGGGTGGCGGGAAAATATGATCGTGTTTTAGCACATAATTCTATATGGAAATGAGAGCGAATGCACAAAATGGGTAATGGCATTTCAAAAGTGCCTTTTCACGCCCATATATCATCAGCGATGTTTTGTAGGGGAGGGGCGTCCTGCGAATAAAGTGAATTTTGTCACGTAAATGAGTTGTACTAATGGGTGTGTTACGAGAAAACGATGGGGTATTGGATTTGGCTTTCACTATGTGATCGGAGTTCTCATCACGAACCACTGAAATAGGTGCAAAAAAAGAAGAAATGTTAACAATTGATCTTGCTGTTGAGTAAGAACTTCTAACTTGCGCGTATTCGCGCTGTCTGAATTACCATATAAATAAAGTACATGTTTAGCATAACAAGCACTGTATACGGATAATATATGATGGTGGAAATATGTGTCTGTGGAAATGTGAAAAATTTCTTAGGCTAATTGTTAAGTTTTGATGTAATAACATACGTATGAAATTAATGATCATATATTACACGGGAAATTACATTTTGGCCTTTTTTCTATTTTGTTTCGTTATGCTTTACCAATATACCATTATCTCCACTGCACACTGTCAGGTTCATCAATTTATATGCAAGAAAGGACTAACACGGAATTTCTTTGCAATATAAAATGGTCGCTGATATAGCACACAAGAAAGTATATTACAAATGCATGAGATAAAATATTGCCTGATATAGCATATCAAATTCAAGCAAGGGATAAATTCTACATATACTTAAAAATCAATTACTTTTTTCTCTCTGAGTAATTTCTGCCGTCTCTTAATGCACAAGTGCATAGAAAAAGAAGCAGAGAAGAAGTCATTTTGTTCAATAAAATATGAGGAAAATATGCATGTGTTGTACGTGGACGTATGTGTTTTATATAACAACTTCTATTCTATTACCCTCTACTGCACTTTGAGGAGAGCATTAAAAAGCATTATCATGAATTTATTTTTAGCAACTTATTGACCTATTTAAAAGTCTTGTCTGGAATGGAAAATTTATATATATTTATGCGTATCAAGACAGTGCACAAATGGCCCGCATATCAGAAAAAAATACAGTGTGTATATCAAATTTTGTGCATTAAGTTCCAATTATGAAGGATGCTTAATGAAAGAATGAAACCCAAGCATCTTCCTGAATTCAGAGATTACAGAACAATACAAGATGGAAAATAGTGAAAGTTAAAGCAAATTTGGTTTAACGGTTCAAGAGTTATGATTGTTCAAAGTTTATTTAATCCTTGTTATGGAGGATCCTTAAATTGACAACTCAACCCATTTTTCAGATGAAAGTGTGGAGAACTTTCCATTGGATTTGCACAAAAATTTTGAATAATTTGCAGTTTTCTGAAGTGTCAGTTGAGAAAGTATCTAAATTCTTTCAGAAAAACATGTAGAATCATTTTTGCCAAGACATAATTGCTCTACAAGCAAGAGCAAATCAGATATTTGATAAAAAGTGAGAATAAGTGAAAATTTGTGTACAAAACCAATGGAGAGTTCTCCACACTTCATCTAAACAAAGCTGTAGAAAGTTTGCACCAATTTAAACAAATCTCCATAAAAAAGATCAAATAAAATACTTTCGAACAAAACTATAACTCTTGAACCGTTCAAACTACCAAATTGTTCAAACTTTCACTAATTTCCTTCTTGTAATGTTCTGTAACCTCTGAATGCAGGAATGTGTCTGGGTTTCGTTCCACTTTAAGTTAGTCATCAGGCGTAAAACTAGTTTCTAAGCAACGGAAGTTGTTTGTATAAAAATGACTGAATATCGATTTGTTTTGTAACCTGTGGAGATAAAGCAGGATGAACAAGAAAGTTAATATAAGCCCCCATTTTTAAAAAAGTCGCATATCATACATCCTATGATTTAGACACATGTCCGGTTATTGGACTACTGCCCCGAAGGACAACTCCCCCCGGGGATTTGTATGACGCCAAACCGGTTCCTTTTACGAATAACCTAGCAGCTTTGCTATGTTACAGTGTCACCTCCTAAAAGATTTGAATCAGGTTTTCTAGAAAATCAAAGTGTCAGTAATACTCACGATATCAAAACTAAGTGCGTCTTATTATCATTCAAAAAAATAATAATAAACACAATTATTGCACCTGACTTCAGTTCTGCAAAAAAAAAGTAGTGAGCATTCTTAGATGATTACCAGAATGAATTATTTTCAATTTTCATTATTCAACAATAATGAAACTATGGGTTTCAAAGACAATTTTCCAATATCATTCCATTTAACAGATTCCCTCACCTCTCTATATCAGTATATTGACGATATGCTGCATTTGTTATCGTGTCATTATTCAGGCAAAATGTTTGACTGACATGATGATGCACTATACGTGCACAAAAAGCTAACAAAACACAGAGGCAAAAGCATAACGCAATATTCTATTCACGTGAGGAATATCTCAATTAGTAGTGATATTTTTCTGCTACCATTTATAATTGGCCATGAGAAAACAACGTTAACGTGTCAAGTTATGACAGATGGCAACTATCTAGAACACACACAAAAACAGGTATCGCATCCATTTATCTAAAAAGTCATTTGAGTGAATAAATGGGAATGCGTTGTCAGTTGCACGAAGAGGACATAAAAGGTGATTATTTTATAAAAGGCACTTCGTTTATCATGTTATTGTATCAACAGGACCCAAATCTACAAACTGGTCGAGTGGTCGTATGTGTATAGACCAGGCTGGTAATCATCGTCCTAACTGAAACACGGTAGTGGGAATCAAATATTAATAGCTTACGGAAAATGCAAAGTTTAAAGAGAATACACAGTAGGCCTACTGGTTGAGTACTTGCAGAACAACATCATTTTGATATCAGCTGCTTTCAAACCTTCTGTGAACATATGGTATTCTGAAAATGTCACTTTAGTAGAGGAGAGAGTAGTTGAAAACAACAGAACACTTCGTTTTTGACAAATCTGCTACACAAATCATCAGTGCTGACAAAGTACTAACACAGAAATCAATATGTGGGACTATGTCAATTGTTGACATACACACTTTAGCATTGGAATGGAAACTTTCAATGGAAACTTCACCTGTTCATACTGCTTATGCCTCAACTTTTTATTGTATATGAAGGGAATTAGTCCCACATTATAATGCAAATGTAATATACTCTCACCTGGAAACCAATGAAATGTGAAATTTTGATGAAAGATTTTCATCATCAACTAGTACTGTGTATTCTCTTTAACACGCTTGTCTGCTCGTGTAGTTAGACCCCTAAGGAGCGAAGACTTGACGGATGCTACGCATGCTTAGGACAGTCTTAAATATCAGTTGGAAAAACAACCCAACACTACAAGAAATTTATGGAGACACACCAAGAATCTCTCAAATACTGCGGAAGAGACGACTCAAATTTGCCTGGCAGTGGTACAAAAGTGCCCATGAACCAGTGTCAACACTTGTACTGTGGGCACCAACACAAGGAAAACGGGGCCGTGGAAGACACGGGGTCTGTTCCATAAAGCTGTTCGTAAGTTACGCATGACTTTACGAACGACTGGTGATCAGTTCTTGTGCGTAAATGATTGAGAATGTCATTAGTGCAGCACCCAAGAACATGTTCCAGTCGTTCGTAAGTTCATTCGTAACTTTACGAACGAATTGGTGAAACACCCCCAGGCATAAACTACATCTACGGCGGGGAAACAGCACTCAAGTTGCACTGGTTCATGGCACTTTTGTACCACTGGCAGGGCAAATTTGAGTCGGTCTCTTCCGCAGATATTTGAGAGATTTTCTTGTGTTGTCTCATAATTTCTTGTAGTGTTGGGTTGTTTTTATCCAACTGATATTTAAGACTGTCCTAAGCATGCGTAGCATGCCGTCAAGTCTTTCCGCTCCTTAGGTGTCTAACACACGGAGCAGACCCGTGTTAAAGAGAATACAAGTACTAGTTGTGATGAAAATCTTTCATCATACTTCACATTTTCTTGGTATTCCAGGTGAAGAGTATCTTACATTTGCATGAAAAAAAAAAAACCACCACAAAAAAAAAAAAAAAAAAAAAAAAAAAAAATAAAAAAAACAAAAAAAAAAAAAAAAAAAAAAAAAAACAACTCCAAAAAAAAAAAAAAAAAAAAAAAAAAAAAAAAAACAAAAAAAAAAAAAAAAAAAAAAAAAAAAAAAAAAAAAAATAAAAAAAAAAAAAAAAAAAAAAAAAAAAAAAAAAAAACAAAAAAAAAAAAAAAAAAAAAAAAAAAAATAAAAAAAAAAAAAAAAAAAAAAAAAAAAAAAAAAAAAAAAAAACAAAAAAAAAACAACAAAAAAAAAAAAAAAAAAAAAAAACAAAAAAAACAAAAAACCAAAAAAAAAAAAAAAAAAAAAAACAATATAATGTGGACAAAATTTTATCTTCATACTACAATAAAAAGTTGAGGCATAAGCAGTATGAACAGCGTGAAGCTTTTCCATTGAAAGTTTCCATTCCAATGCTAAAGTGTTGTATGTCAAACAATTGACATAGTCCACATATTGATTTCTCTGTGTTAGTACTTTGTCAGCACTGATGATTTGTGTACAGATTTGTCAAAAAACGAAGTGTTCTGTTGTTATTCAACTACTCTCTCCTCTACTAAAGTGACATTTTCAGAAATTACCATATGTTCAACAGAAGGTTTGAAAGCAGCTGATATCAAAATGATGTTGTTCTTGCAAGTACTCAACCAGTAGGGCCTACTGTGTATTCTGCTTTAAACTTCTGGCATTTTCGTAAGCTTATTAATATTTGATTCCCACTACCGTGTTTCAGTTAGGACGAATGATTACCAGCCTGGTCTATACACATACGGACCACTCGACCAGTTTGTAGATTTGGGTCCTGTTGATACAATAACATGATAAACGAAGTGCCTTTTTATAAAATAATCACCTTTATGTCCTCTTCGTGCAACTGACAACGCATTCCATTTATTCATTCAAATGACTTTTTAGATAAATGGATGCGATACCTGTTTTTGTGTGTGTTCTAGATATGTTGCCATCTGTCATACATTGACACGTTAACGTTGTTTTCTCAATGGCCAATTATAAATGGTAGCAGAAAAATTATCACTACTAATTGAGATATTCTCTCACGTGAATAGAATATTGCGTTATGCTTTTGCCTCTGTGTTTTTGTTAGCTTTTTGTAGCACGTATATGCATCATCATGTCCAGTCAAACATTTTGCCTGAATAATGACACGATAACAAATGCCGCATATCGTCAATATACTGATATAGAGAGGTGAGGGAATCTGTTAAATGGAATGATATTGGAAAATTGTCTTGAAACGCCATAGTTTCATTATTGTTGAATAATGAAAATTGAAAATAATTCATTCTGGTAATCATCTAAGAGATGCTCATACTTTTTTTTTTTGCAGAACTGAAGTCAGGTGCAACTATTGTGTTTATTATTATATTTTTTGAATGATATAAACGAACTTTAGTTTTTGATATCGTGAGTATTACTGACCACTTTGATTTTTCTAGTAAAACCTGATTCAAATCTTTTAGGAGGTGACACTGTAACATAGCAAAGCTGCAGGTTATTCGTAAAAGGAACCGGTTTGGCGTCATACAAATCCGGGGGGGAGTTGTCCTTCGGGGGCAGTAGTCCATAACCGGACATGTGTCTAAATCATAGGATGTATGATATGCGACTTTTAAAATAATGGGGGCTTATATTAACTTTTCTTGTTCCCTGCTTTATCTCCACAGTTACAAACAATCGATATTCAGCTCATTTTTTATACAAACACTTCCGTTGCTTAGAAACTAGTTTTACGCCTGATGACTAACTTAAAGTGGAACGAAACCGAACATTCCTGCATTCAGAGGTTACAGAACATTACAAGAGAAGGAAATTAGTGAAAGTTTGAACAAATTTGGTTGAACGGTTCAAGAGATTATGTTTGTTCAAAGTTTATTTGATTCCTTGTTATGGAGGATTGTTAAATTGGCAACTCTACCAGCTTTTTAGATGAAAGTGTGGAGAACTCTCCATTGGTTTTGTACACACATATTTTCACTATTTCTCACTTTTTATCAAATATCTGATATTGCTCTTGCTTGTAGAGCAATTATGTCTTGGCAAAAAATGATTCTACATTGTTTTTCTGAAAGAATTTAGATACTTTCTCAAGCTGACACTTCAGAAAACTGCAAATTTATTCAAAATTTTTTGTGCAAATCCAATGGAAAGTTATCCACACTTTCATCTGAAAAATGGAGTTGAGTTGTCAATTTAAGGATCCTCCATAACAAGGATTAAATAAACTTTTTGAACAATTCATAACTCTTGAACGCGTTAAACAAATTGCTTTAACTTTCACTATTTTCCATCTGTATTGTTCTGTAATTCTCTGATTCAGGAAGATGCTTGGTTTTCATTCTTTCATTAGGATCTTTCCATAATTGGGAATTAATGCAGCAGAAATTTGTATACACCTGTATTTTTTTGCTGATAGCGGTTGCGGCCATTTGTGCACTGTCTTGATAGCTAAGATATATATATAAATTTTCCATTTTCGGCAGACAAGACTTTGTAAAGTGTCAATATGTTGCTAACAATAAATTCATGATTAATGCTTTTTAGATATCTCTCCTACAAAGTGCAGTAAGAGCTGGTAATAGAATAGAAGTTGTTATAAAAACATACGTCCAACGTACAACACATGCATATTTTCCTCATATTTTTTGAATCAAAATGACTTCTTTTCGCTTGCTTTTTTTCTATGCACTTGTGCATTAGAGAGCGTCAGTAAAATTCTCAGAGAGAAAACAAGTAGATTTTTTAGTATATGTAGAATTTATCCCTTGCTTTGAATTTGTATGCTATATCAGGCAATTATTTTATTCATGCATTTAGTAATATAACTTTCTGTGTGCTATATCAGGCGACGCAATTTTATATTGCAAAGAAATTCACGTAGTTAGTCCTTTTTTGACATATAATTGCGATGAACCTGACAGTGTGCTGATGGATGATAATGGGTATATTGCTAAAGAATAACGAAACAAAATAGAAAAAGGCCACAATGTATATTTCCGTGTAATATATGATCATATAATTTCATACGTATGTTATTACATCAAACCTTAACAATTAGCTAAGAAAATTTTTCATATTCCACAGCACTCTTTCCACATCATATATTATTCCGTATACAGTGCTTGTTAATGCTTAAACATGTACTTTATATTATGGTAATGTCTTCAAGACAGCGCACGAATACGCGCTAAGTTAGAAGTTCTTACTCACAGCAAGATCAGATTGTTAACATTTCTTCTTTTTTATTGCACTATCTTAGATGAGTTCGTGATGAGACTC
>JZLH01S0392262.1:0-14144 GCA_001188425.1 Eucidaris tribuloides | reverse complement strand
AAAACAGATTTGTTATCTTATACTTATAATGTCCTTATCAATACAAAAATCTCAAAAATGTGTAATACATACATTCTCAGAAAATAGTCTAACACAAGGATGTTAAAGTATGGATCTGTAAGTAGACAGAATTATTTCTAATCAGTTTGTGTATTTAGTGAACTTTTTTCATATTCAATTTTCCAAACTGCATGCTCTGATGTTGCTTTGAAGTTCCAAACTTTCTATCGATATCCCTGTTGTATCCTTGAAATAAAGTACAGATTACTAATATAGGACAGTGATTTTCCGTTTCAAAAATATGCCCTTTCCGTTTCAGAAAAATCTTAAATTCCGTTTCCAACATGCTTGAAAACGGAAATTCAGTTTCCCATAGACTTTGTATACATGAAAAAGTACAATTCCGTTGAATAGAATCAATACAAATACGCATTTTGTCGCCACGAAATCAGTGCATACGTACATACCAGATGTATATTCGCTGTCCCTGCACCGTGCATAATCACGCAAGCTGTATATCTGCCCACACAGCTCTATAAATGTGCATTCACTGAAAATGTACACTCATGTATCATGTACACTCGTGTACACTGCACGCTGTGCTTCTCAAGTCGGTTCAGAAAATGACGGGGGGATGCGGACGTGGGCGAAGCGCACAAATGCTGCCATGAGTTGGGCGAGTTGGCCTGGCAACTGCAGCTGTGCAGTGTCGAATACCACGGCTTTCAGCCTAGTAATTACAGGTCGAGTGGCAAAGTCGGCCCCCACAGCTCGGAGAGGAAAGACTGGCAACAATTCGCCCGACTTACTTGCCCGACTGAAATGCCCCCGGAACTCCGCGGGCCGATCCATTGGTCACATACCTGATTCCGCTTCCGTTATACGAATGATACATCGTGTATGTAGTCGTCTGTTAGACAGAGTAACACTGTCGTGTTTTGGGGAATATTTATCAAAATTGACATTTTCCTACGGACGTCATTGGAGCCAGACATCGTCTCAGCGGAGCCACCGGCAGTAGATACAGAGACTGAGCCTTTGGTCTAGTCCGTGTATGATCTCACCGATGAAATCCATTGTATTTTGGGGGATCATCTGGCCTTGATATTTTTGGCTAAAACCAAGAGTCAATCGCCTGTTAACTTCGGAGACGTGTGAGGAGTAGTATCATCTATCAGCTTGTGAATGCGTGAATTGTTTGAGGGAAAGTCGAGTGCGCACATGTTGTGGTGTTGAGCGTAAACAACAGTCGGATGGAGTCGAGTCGAGTGCAGTCGAGTCACGATGTTTGGATATTTTGAGATCGTGTTTTGTGGCCAGTTGGTATTCGTATTTCGTTGAGGATTGGGAGTAATTTCTGTTGCTGTTCTGTGCTTTGTTCTCTTTGCTACGGATATCTTCCCGTTTTTGCTGTGTTCTTGTTCTTGTTCTTGTGTTTGTTGGTTTTGTGATCTGTGATGTTTTCTGTTCACTCGTGTCTTCCTGCTGTGTTCGTTTACGTATGTCATCTACGTGGTAATGTGTATCTATGTCGATGCACTGTGCAATCGGCCTGGTTAGTTATTGGTGTTCAAGTTTTTTGAACTGTTTCGTTGTCGTTTCAGAGCAATTTGTTTGGTCAATTTCTTGTAATTTCTGTTACAAATTTCGAGGTTTTTCCCTTTGAAATGTGAACATTTTGAGGAAAAATATGTTTTCCATGATTTTCCGTTCGAAAAGCTACTTTCCGTTTCAAAAGGCCGTTTCCGTGAATTCCGTCCGTTTTCCGCGATCGCGGAAAATCACTGTCCCTATAAATACTACACACATACAGAACATCAATTAATTATTTCTTCTGAGGAGACTGGTGATCCATTTGCTTACCTGCAGCTGGTAAGGTTTACAGTGTTTGACTAGCTCATCTATAAGTAGACTAGTGTGATGGAAGTGTACATTCTCATCTATCAGGCCATGGACAATCAGTAGGCGGTTTTCCCTGTGAAGAGATTATCAATGTTTTTACTAGTTCAAACATCATCTATTTATCGTTTATATCACCATAATCATTACTATCAATATTTTGATTATTTTCATATATTCGAGATAAAGATAATTCTCATTTGATATCACGCACAGACTTAAGATTGTAAAAAATGAAGCACTGAAAGTAATTCAGTAAATCAAAAATACAAAGAACAAAATCATACCTCCAAACACAAGTTAAAAACATACACACGCACACATAAAACTCTCACACAGACACAGACAGACAAACTGGCAGACACAGACATGCACAAAGTCACATAGACACAGACACAAACTCAGACAGACAAACACAACTAAAGGCACTCACAGACATACACACATATCGACAGACACACACTCACACATAGACACACATACAGATACTTACAGTCATACACATTCAAAATACCTAATATACAGAAGCATGCACTGAAATACAGGACAGAAAAAAAAATCACACAAACAAAATGTATTTAAGTACTTACTCATCAGGGAAACTCCTGGTTAGGTTAAGAACAGAGCTCTGTACATAGCCAGTGGGGTTGTTGTTGGGTGTGTCTAGATACCGCTCCGTGTAGCCTGTATCATATACTGTCCAGCATGTGACTGGGGCTCCAGCTATGGCCACCTAATGACGGGATGGAGGAGGGAAGATGATGATGTCATCATAACAATATTTAAACTGGGCATCATTTAAAGGTATCGTATAACAATGTTTCCAGTTTAAAAAATTTGAGCTACACGATTCCCCATGCTACCAGTGTCTCTGATACGGTCTAAAAATGAAGCCCTGAAAAAAATTGCAGCTCAGAACGATCATTAAGTGCTTTTAAAAAGTGAAATCATTGAGCAACCATTCCAGATCTCCCCTATAGAGTGCTGTGTGGCAGAATTTTTCTCAGCTGAGAATAATTTATGTGCTGATTTTTTTTTTTACTGGTGACAGCATGACTATCCAAACTTTTGTGGTCTAGGGCATTTATTTGTCCATTCAAACACTGTCAGATATGTCAGATAGCAAAGTTTGACAATTTGTGGAATGTGTGGAACTCCCTACCAGTCGAAATACGTAACCGTCATTCCTTTTACTCCTTTAAACATGGCATAAAGGAATTCTTAATCACCCAATACTCAGGTTAATCGGTTTTGTTGTTGTAAGCCATACCCCAGCTAAACCTGTTAATAATATTGATGTACGTTGACCATATACCCCACCGAACTGTTACTATATGTACGTTTTTCAATATCTATGTTTATATATGCGCAAATGTTCTATGTTTTATATACTGTGCAATTAAGCATGCATTATTTAATAATTATGTATATCGGATACGTTTTACTATCTGTATCTCAGCTGTTTGTAATGCACTATTCATTTCATTTTGTTTTTTGTTTTTGTTTTTGTTAGTCGTTTTATATTTTTGGTCTGGGACTATCGCTATTTAAGCTATGCTTATGTGTTAGTCCCTTTGTGTAGTAATATTGTGTTTATATGTTTATTTCATACATGCATTGTAGTTTAAAATTGTGTTATTCATGAAAAATATTACTTGTAACAATTATTGTATTGTATGTAATCATGTTTGAAAGAACTACACAATAAATGGAATCAATCAATCAATCAATCAATCAATCATTTTTTCAAATGGGATTTCCACAATGTGATATAGTGTCTTTAATAATGTTTCCCAGGGTAAGAATTAATTTTCATTTTTTAAGGGCGATTTTTATTAGAACCTTGGGGCTATTTTTGAATTTTGGGGGGCTATTTTTCTATCACTGGGGCTACTTTTTCGTTGCACATCAAAATTTGAAGAATGCAATGAAAGACTGACGATGTTTTAGCTGGTGCTTCATCCATTAAAGCAACCATTTAATTCATTAAGGTTCAATGCCATAATAAAAAAAAATGTGAAATTTTTCGTAGCAAATCTGAGGGTGATTCTGAAGGAAATGGTCGCCCCAAAGAATTGAGTTTTGGGGATTTCAGGGGCCGATTTGGGCTTTGCCAAGGGCTAAATCGCCCATCGCCCTGGGTTATTTCGTAGGCTGATGTTTCCAGTACAAACTATAAATACCCCTGAAGGTGATTAACCCATTGAGGGTTTGATTTTGCTTTAACATGTATTTCCCACAGACCTAAAGACGAGATATCTTGTGTCTAGTCTTCAACGGGTTAAATCTAGTCAACCCCATCAGGAAGGAGTTATGCCCCATTACCATAGCAACGCAGTTCCCCGACACACCAAAATATGTGTCTTGCATGTCTTCATCCTTACAGCAATATGTGTGCCAAATTTGGAGAAGTAGTTCAACCTGCAATAGTTTTCTGATTTATTGCCATGATATGCCATAACCATCATAATGCCATTTCCATCACATTCAAAGAATGTGTCTTGCACATCTTTATCCAAACACCAATTTGTTTGTCAAATTTTATGGGTACTGTATTGCTCAAGAAATGAGGAAGTAGTTTGATCCTTAATATTTTCTCTCAATTTAATGCCATAATATGCCATTACCAACGCAATGCAGTTTCCAACACATTACAAAAATGTGTCTTGTATATCTTCATCCCAAGACCAATGTGTGTGCTAAATATCATGAGCATTGCTTGAAAAAGTTGTCCAATGTGCGATATTTTCCACATTTATTACCATAATATGCCACTTCAATGGCAATGCAGTTTATCTTCACCCCAAGACCAACGTGTGTATCAAATTGCATGATCATTGCTAAAAAAACTGATGAAGTAGTTCAATTTGCAAAATTTGCAACCGACCAATTGACCACCTGCCTACCCATATGCCGATTCCTAGTATTTACCCCCTTCAATCTTCTTTTGTCAGGGGTATAAAACACATGATCCTCGATGCAACTAACTGCAAATTGAATAAGAATTCTGAAAACGGTGGCAAATAAACGATTAACACTAAAACTATTAAAGCCATAGTTTAATATTGAACACAATTTAAAATATCTGAGCTGCATAATACTCCATGCACTAAGTGTCTTTGATATGGTCTAAAAATGAAGCCCTGAAAAAAATTGTACTTCAAAGTGATCATGCAGTGCTTTAAAAGAGTGAAATCCAGTGGGACCTTCTCCTGACCTTGTCTATTTCCTTCCATAGACTACTGTGTTACAAGTCTGACTAATTCATACTCGGGAGGAGCACTACTTTGTTATCCATGCATACAATGCCAGTGGCACCATAACATTCCAAAATTTTGTATGCTAGGATGTTTATTTGTTCATTTTAAGCACTATTATGTAGCTCAGGTATCAAAGTTTGATAGTTTTTTAAATTGACGTCTACAATGTTGGCCTTTATCTTTAGTTGAAATCCCACCTTATAGACATCAGGTCGTTTGGCCAGCCCCATCAGTGACAGGTAGTCCGCCCATAGACCAGCCGTGGACGGCCACTCTGTTGAGGTCGATGAACCCAGTCTTGGCTGCGATCCAATTCAGGCCTTCCACCTGATCGTCGATCTCGACGTGACCCTAGACATGACAGAAAACAAATCAAGTGAATCAGTAAATTATCACGCATTGCATAATCTTTGATGCACGTTTATGCCTCTGGGACGGCTCTAATATCTGAAATGTCCAATTTAAAACACAAAGTTTCCGTCAAGTTTCAAAGAACTTTCCAATTCAACTAGCTATCACATGCATGCATTGTTTGAAATTTGATACGTGGTCATGTGTCGTATGGTGGGACCCCTTTGCGTTACAGGCACCAAAATTATGAATTTTGTCGCTTCTTGCATTTAAACCAATATAACTCAAAAAGTACTTATCAGAAACCAACAAAAGTATACATTTTCTGAAAGCTTATACTTCAGAGAATCTCAATCATCCAAGGTCAAGTTGCTATACAGGGTGTGTAAAAAAAAATAAAGGGTAATATCACAAAAAACGTATAGTTTTGTGATATTGATGACAACTCATTACACTTGTCAGTATTAAGTCATGGCTCAAAATTGATGTTATATTGTGGAAAAGCACACTTTCAGCTTTAAGAAAATGTATGGTTTTACTACTTTTTGATTTTCAGATGGGGTGATACAGGATGTGACAAAACATGTAAAAAATTGTGTTGCAATTTGTTACAAAAACATTAATTACACTAATTAAATAAACAATTTATTAAACCATACTAACAAATTTTAGAGATTAAACAGTAGATGATTGTTTAATAAATGGATCAGTAGAGTGTATTTAAAAATTTCAACCAAAATGTAGCCCTGAAGTGAACATACTTGTGTGTCCTTACATGCAGTACTATCATGTTTCACAACGTGTACAAGTCAATGGCAAGCATAAGCTACACCAGTCATTAATTAAGTAATTAATGACCTAGAAGACAATTAATTTCATTTTACTATTGAGAATTGTGAAGTACAACATGTGTCAAGTTAGTCAGATGCATATCATAACTCCAAGATAGCTTGCAAAAAGCTGCAAAAAGTAGGAAAACCAAAGAGTACAGGTGAATTTGCAATTTCTCCATAGAGATTGTACACACTCCTCCTCCGCTTATCCTCCTCCGCTTATCCACCAGATTTACCCTCGTTAACATTTTTGCATTTTTTGCTAATTAAACAAGGTGTAATGCAAGATTGCTTATCAGATTTCAAAAGCAGAGTAATTTTGCTGCAAAATGAGCCTAAATTCATTATAATTGGATAAATGATAGCTCTGATGCATCAAGTTTAATTAAGAAGAGGACTGAAAAATGTAACACCACCAGGTATTTGGGGGTCCCACCATATGACACATGACCACGTAATTCCCCCTCCTCCCCCTATAAATTTTTTGGTTTGAGACAATCATTGTAAGTTTACATGGTGAAATAAAGAAGATTATGCATATGTTGAGAAAAAAACAAAACAAAATGTGATTAGAATAAATTTACATTAATTGATGAATTACAAAATTCTGTGCATGAGTTTTTAAACCCATACCAATCACATAAAACAAAAGAATTAAAACTGGTAGAGAAATAATGATAAACAAGTACCTTTTGGTGCATTTCTTAACATTTTGATTGAATTTGCATAATTACTAAATTTGAAAATTATGTGTAGAAGTTTGAAAGAATCCACCAAGACCTATCAGATAAAACAAATAGAATCGTAATCTGCATAGAAATAAAGAAGTAACATTTTTTATGATTGATTAAATTTGCATAAATTAGCATAATTACTGAATTTTCATATTTTGTGAAGAAGTTTGAAAGCCATTTTCATCAGTCTGAGCAATCAGAATCAAAATTGATGAAGAAAGCAACAACGCAGACAAACTTTCTTGTGGAAGTACAGAACAATTACTTGTCATTCTGATTTCGACAATACTGTTGGCAAGCAATATTGATTCAGTGATAGTTATGTAAAATTTGTCCATTTTCAGTCACAAGCGGAACAGTAGCCAACTCCATGACTTAAGCATGAGGTAGATAGATAAAAATACGGTGTTCAAAATTTTGGGGTCATATCATTTTCAGTTTTCAAAATATAAACGATAGACTGCCGCCATTTGCTCAAGTTGCATGTGTAGCATAATCTGGATTTCAGGCGCTGGCTGTAGCTTTCCCCTGCTATATGTTAAATTGTGAAGAATTCACCCATTTCTGTGTCGCTGAGGCCATTTGGCACTGGTCTAGCTTTACTTATGTTTGATTCTGACCTGGTACAAGCTTTGAAATCACCCAGTGTCATCTACTTTGCAGTGACAAACACCCCCTCCAAAAAAAAATCATCTTACCAGTCTACTCCGTAGAACGCCCTCAAACTTGAGACCCCTCTTGTTGGAGCCACGCCCATCCACGATGACGACGGCATACCCCAGGGAGGCGAGGGTATACAGACGTAAAAACCGCACTCCCTTGAACGTGTTGGAAACCAGCTGAACCTGGGGGTCGAATACAACAAGCATACACAAATTATAATATATCAGAATTTCTTCGGTCTTCAAGCATATTCTCAGTTAGTCTATGGATAATACATCTATACAGGTATTTGTTGCTAATATTGTTTCTAACAAAGTAAAGTTTTGACCAATACAACTGTCATTAATTTGATAATACAGAGAAAGACAACAAACCTTCTTGGCATTGTAACTTCTCTGCAAAACCTTTCATTCATTAATAATAAATAAGTTAAAAATATCAATAAAATGATTGATAAACAAAATAAAAAAAAATAATTAAAAAAATAAACTCAATTAATAGATAAATAGATTAATAGTAATTTAGTTCATGGCATGTGTCGCTATCTATCTGACGTGTTCTCCTACCTGTGGTCCTCCATACACAAACTGGACTGTAGGATACTGTCTACCAGGTTCCATGGTGTGAGGTTTGAACAGCAGCCCATACATGTCATCACCGGTGCTGGAATTCTTGTAGACAAACAGCTCAGGTGCAACAAATGGAAATGTCATGGCTGTGGGTATTTGAAGAAACAACGATACACTTAGAGAATACTTATACAATGAAGTTACATCACTACAAGTACTGAGGCGAGACAGTTTGTGTATTAATTATGAAATATACAGAGCATGTCCATGATATCATAATCATGTGCAATATGCACGCTCTTATGTTTGCAAAGCCAAAGGTAGTGTATAGTTTTGGTATAAGGTAAAAAATTAAGTTTAGTCATATTGTGTTTTGAGATAGAGTAATATCATCTATCAATACCCTAAAAATTACATGCTTCGAAATGCTAACACTTTGGATAAATCGATAAACAAAATCACCTAAAATGTCAAGGGGGGGGGGGGGTTACAATGCCCAAATAAGAGCAATACAAGTACAATTCAAGTGTAGAAGCAGAAAATTCAAGCACAACCCAGAACTACACCAGGTACTGCGACTGAAAATATTACTTCTCAAGGTTTGTACATCACACTTTTGTTATCTGTGATTTCTGTAAATTATTCTTCAACATCTGTGTTTATTTTTCTTGTGTTAAGTCCATTTTTGGGGTTGAGTGCTTTTTTTTCTTAGTTTTGAGCCCATTTTTGGGGGGTTGAATGCTATTATACTGAATTCTGTGATTGGAGGAATGGAGGATTGCGTAGAGGTTAGTTTTTGTATCCGAGACCGCAGGTTCTGAGACTGAGGCCGCCCCAAAACACACCCGTTCCATAGGGTTTGTACAGGTGACTCAGACCGAGACCAGGACCGAGGCCACCAGAAAATGGCCTCAAGGCTGGTCTCGGATATAATACACTGCCCCCCCCCCCCCCATGAAAATGGTATTAACTGCTTTTTGGTGTTTTGGAGAATATTGAGCAAAATGATTTTGTTACATATCAATACTAGGACCCATATTTGTGGTCTTCCTTTATTGAATTGCTTATTTAGCGCATCGTAATGAATATGCTTAAGTAGAGGAACATATCATGTTATTCAATGAACTGGAATGCTACGTTCACAATGAATATTCATTTTTTTTATGACAAATATTTGAATTAGAATGTTCATAAACTTTATAAATTGGCAAAGGGTGTTTTATGAATGAGATTTGGTTGGTCCTTGTTATTGGGTGAATGTATTGAAACTAATTGAGAAACATATTTTTTTAAGGCAATTGTTTTTATTTTTTAGTGTCATTTAAAGAGTGAAAATTATCACAATCAGAAATTATTTTAGGCTTGAATTTACAAGAAAATATAGATATCTTAAAAATTTCACCAATATAAATATAATGTAGGCTAATGTTGAACATCATTAAACCTTACGCTTGTATATAATAAATAGACTATTTGCAGTATGTTGCTGATTTGATGAGAAAGCAATTTGTAGTGATTATTTTTACTCTGGACAGGCTATAGTTTGAGAGTTAAAGCCCTATACAGTGTCCTTTTAACAAGCGGATTATGAAACAAAGGGGCACTTCTAATTTATATTTTCTTTTGTTTTGCATGTTTAACATGATGTACTGAGTCCCCTACACTATATAACTCAATTTTGAAAATAATGTCAGTTATGCCCTTTTGTCATTGGGGGGGGGGGCCAGTACAGGTAGAGATACACTTACTCTGCGGCTGCATGAGTTTGAAGAGTTCCTTCTGGGCGACGGAGAGGGGCTGCATGGCGGTGATGTCCAGATGGGACACAACAGTGAACGGTGGCGTGTTGAGATTACTCAGGGTACACACAAAGTGCTTGAAATCCTGAGGAGAACATAGAGAAAGACAGAGATATGAAATATTATATACCTCATTCTAAGAATGTTAGCTAATGCTTTCACCTGATTTGTCGAAAGTCTGGTCATAGTTTTAGCCATGCCTGGCCAGGGCGCTGAGCGGTTAATAGTCATCGGTCAATAGTCGTTTTTAATAGTCATTTTTCAACGGCAGTCAAATGTTGTTGCGAGCCCCACGATTTGTGCGAGCGCAGACACCGTAATTCGCGCTGCGCGATAAATTGATAATTGATTGCTAACTTTAGGTTGCGGCGTACGCTTACGGAGACGATCCCGGCACTTCTCGACTTCGAGCTTGATTTGTTTGCATTCCTGAGGAGACAATAAAGGCAGGGAGACTCTTCTGAGATTCGAACTTTTGGACGCCACGTAACGTAAGTTGACGTCTCATCTGTTGTTGTTTGTGTTGACTCGTTAGACTTATCCACACACACGCCGCGGCGTGTGTGTGCCGTTCCGGCCGTAGGCCTAACATGTAACACTAACAGTAACAGTATACACTGATCAGGCGCAGTTTCACAGTGCGAAAGCTTGGCTTCGTGACAAGCAAGGCAAGTGATAACGACCCCGTTGTTCTGCAGAGTTGGTTCCAATCTTTAAAAAGAGGAGGAATTTTTCCTTTTTCGGTATATAAAAGGTATAGTATGCTTAATATTGAGGACATAGTTGTTTCTAAGTCTCGGGACTTCCATCTGACTATACCTGGCAAGCTCGGGGTGATAGCAGGAGGAAGGCCCCTCGAGCTTTTAGAAACAAATATGCTCTATGGCGTCAACTATATTATCATATCATTCCTCCCCTTTTGGCCAATTCAAAACACTAGTATATCCTCCATATACATGTGAAAATAATCAGGGTATAATTTAAGATATAGGGTCTAATTTAAAGACCAGAGAGAATTTTTTATACTTTGAAAGTATACAATAACCGTCTTGTTTAATTATGTTTCAGGTGAGTGATCTCTATGATATGTGGTCGTCTGATTAGGTTAAAATGTGCAAGAAAACCAATGCGTAAAACAACATTAAATATTTTTAACTGCTATATTGTAGACAGGGTTTTACTAGGGGGGGGGGGGGATAATTTGACCGCTCCCCTTCAGATTCAGCCTTGATCGCGCGATGACATGCGAAAATTTGCATCGCATAGAGCGATTGTAGAACTAACGACTGTAGAAAATTTTTAAAATTATTTTTTTCTATTTTTTAAGTAATTAATTTAATCAAATAAGTGCATGAAATTATGTTTTTTCGCTATAATCACTGACAAATAGATAGTAAAAACTAATTTGTGGTGAATAACATTATTTGAATTTCTCATAATATTACAAAAAATTGGCCGAATTGAATAAATTTCTTATGTATTTTATTGTTGTGAATTTTGTATGTATTCTTTGTTTTTTCGACTTGTTTCTATTTTTTTTGGTGAAATTTGTCAGGGACACTTTCGGATAATAAACAGGCATAAAATTATTATATCAACAGTAAAAGTAAAAATAATCATACTTAGATTTTGGTGAAACAGAACAATTGCATTGATTTTGTACTACGAAATCAGTTTTGAGGCAATTTTTGGGGTTGCATGCATGTATAAACAAGTGGCAGGTCGTAACGGTAACGTCCGCTTTCGGGAAATACGGTTCAAAGAGCGGCAGAATTGAAAGTAAAAGCACGGCGATCGCGCATCGAGTGAAAATTGCGCGGCGGCTGGTGCGGAAATTCGTCGAGGGGTGGGGTCAAATGACCCCCCCAGTTAATATAGGGATGGCAGTTAGATGATTGGGAAAATAATAATTAGTAGAACACACTGTTGAAGAAATATAGTCTTTAATATTAAGTTTTACTTAACCTATTTTAACTGGGCTATTTAAGAGCGCGTTTTACTGGGGGGGGGGGGGGGGGGGGGTCACATTTTGACCTCCCCTGAGATCTAGGCGCGGATGGACGCAGCATGCCGGAAAATTTCATGCTGCTGGTAGACCGGAGTAACTTACACTGATGTTGAGTAAAATTACAAAATTCATATTTCTTATTTTTTTAGTAATAATTATGACAAATAAGTGTATGAAATTTTTGCTGTTCGGTATTAACTCATAAAAACAGGTAGTAGAATGCTCATTTTTGGTGAAGATATCATTTTGACATTCTAAGCGATTATTACAAAAGATTTGGCGATTGGAATATTCTTATGTATTTTATTGTTTTTTGAATTTCTTATGTATTTTTTGTTTTTTCGACTTTGTTTTCTATTGTTTTTTGATGAAATTGTGGGGACACTTTTGGCAATTATAACAACATAAATTATTCATTTCACCAGTAAAAGAGAAATAATTTACATATATGCATTTATGGGATGAAAACCATTTCATTGATTTTACCAAAATCATGTTTTGAGCCAATTTTGGGGTTGACATGGCATGTATAAAAAGTCGAGCAGCTTGTCGTAACGGACTGATTTTTCGCGAAAATGTCTCAAAAGATCGCAAGACCTTGAAAGTAAAAGTCGTCGATCGCGGGTTGAAAAATATTTTGCACGGCGCATTGGTCCGCGAAATTGTCGAGGGGGGGGTCAAATTGCCCCAGTTAATATAGGGTTTTAATGTAATTCAAGCAGAATATACCAGTTATGAATTTCACTAAGGATCAAGAAAATAATCCAATAGAGAAGGTGAAGCAACAATTTATTGTTAAAAGCCACTGATACTAGATTTTAAACGAGGTCAACTTTTGACTAGAAAATTTCCATTCAGTAAAATCTTAGCATAAGTTTACTTGATTCAAATAGTTTAACAAAGTTAAAGGACTACGCCCGATCATAGTCATGGTACCTTAACCACTAGCCCAGTGGCTTTTGAAAATTGCATATGCGGGGGGGGGGGGGGGGGTGGGGGGGGGGGGGGGGGGGGCCTTATTTGGCTCCCCCTTCAGATTGGCGCGGATCGCGCGATTGCGTGAAAATTGTGCATCGTGCATAGAGCGGACTAATTCCAAGACTGTATAGTTAGATTTGAAATAATTACTCTATTTTAACTAATTATTATGCTTTTTGTATAAATCATCTTTTTGCCTAACATCGCTTTAAGAACAGGTCACAGAATGCTAATTTTGTGATAATATTTTTTTTGATATTTTAAACAATTATCTGTCAAAAAAAATGCTAATAATTAATTTCCTATGTTTTTATTGTTTAATGAATTTCTTGTTAATTTCCTTTTTTTGGACTTTGTTTTTATTTTTTTTAGAAATTCTCGGGAAACAGCTTTTGGATATAAACATAAATATTAATTTCAATCAGTAAAGTAAATAATATACATTTATGAATTTGGTGAAACGACAATTTGCATTGAATAGAACACGATTTCAGATTTTTGATCGATTTTTGGGTGTGACATGCAAGTACGAAAAGTTGCGTAACTCGAACGGTACCCGGCATGCGAATTTGGTCTAAAAGATGCGCAATCTACTTGAAAGTAAAAAAAGTCACGAGCGAGCGGGTCAAAAAATTTCGGCGGGAATGGTCGGAATTGTCGGAGGGGGGCTTTTTAAGCGCCCCCCGGAGAATAGGTTAAGTGCATTTAAAAGTGCAAATTAATAAAGCGAATATCAAGTTTTTCCCATAACTATTTTGTGATATAAAAGTTTGTCCCAGGAATGATTTATGTGCAATATTATCTGTACAAGTATTGAAGCATAACAATGAAGTTTTGTTGTTTTAGGGGTTATTTCATCAAACACTGTCATGCAGGCATGCATCAGAGTTAACACAATGTTTAAATGAGGCTTCCACAAAGTTAAAACTTTAAATAGGGTGGTATAGAGGGTAATTTAGGTCAATTTTCTGATCACGTCATTAACCTAATTTTGATGATTAGTGTCTTGCACAATATTTGAAAAAGATAGGAAAAATGCGAAATCAGGGT
>JZLH01S0392194.1:102503-119850 GCA_001188425.1 Eucidaris tribuloides | reverse complement strand
GGATGTAACAGGATTGTGCAAACAATTCAGATATATATGTATATATATATTGTACATATATATACATACATATATATTCATTATGTATATGTTTTTCATGGTTTGTGTGCTATGAGCTATGAATGGTACACATTCTTTGCTTCTTTTGCCGCTGTGTAGAAACGAGCAATGAAAATAAGTTCCCGGGCAGACGTATTTTGTCGCAACTTCCTCTTCGCTCCTTTTTGTTCATCTTTAAATAGATTCTGATATTTTCTTTTATAGGCTAAGGATTTTTCGCCTGAATATACTCTCAATTCAACACAATCAAAGTAAATAGTGACAATGACGTAGTGCATGCCATTGAGCAGAGTAAGGGCTACCCTTTTTTCTACTGTTGGTATACGACAACTTGCGATGTGACAAATTTTTTAGTCTGGAAATATGACTATGATTTTGTCTGAAGAGCCTTTCTGATTTAATGGCCTTCCTCCAAAATTAATCGATAATTAGGTGAAGTCAACCAGACACTGATGATGATGGCGTGTCTTGATTAATTGTCAATCTCAAATAAATTGTAATTCATGTGTTTCTTTCTGTACCCCCAAATTACATCATTCCATGCGCTCCCCGCCTACGTGTATGTCAAACATGGATAATAAGCTTACCTGTATGGACGAATAACCAAAAATAACATTTGTTTTAGGATAACATCTAACACATTTGCGTGCATGTTTGACCGAGGGTTAGAGCAAATAGTACGTATCCTTGGTTATTGTTCCACTGTATTGCTTTGATTCAAT
Source organism: Eucidaris tribuloides (assembly GCA_001188425.1). NCBI lineage: Eukaryota > Metazoa > Echinodermata > Echinoidea > Cidaroida > Cidaridae > Eucidaris > Eucidaris tribuloides. The sequence goes on along the minus strand of JZLH01S0392194.1, from coordinate 119,068 downwards.
TTGGGATGTGCACTTCACCAATGTCAATATCGCGTGGCTGTGGTTGAGATGTCGGTTGTGTGGTATTTTTAGCGAGAAACTTTCTCGCAAAGAAAAATACGAGTTTTATATTCAGGAATGTATCGGCGACCTTATAGTGACAGGCAATAAATTCACGAGAGACTCTCCCCACCCACATATCTAGATTTTACTTAACCTGTGAACATGAATGTATGTATGAACGCCACGTGTGGTTGTTGCATGTAATTTAGTAGGCAGTGAAGATTTTGTATTCATGATTTACACACTCCAAAAGTATGATCATCGAAGTAAAAGGCTAAAACAGTTTATAATGTATATAAAGATTCATGTAAATCCCGTCTCGCACAAAACCTGCCCTTTGGGGCAATAAAGTCGAGTTTTGTTTAAAAGGGTCATTATAGCCTACATTCAAATCGAAAGAAGCGTCCAACGACTTTTTTGTGGGAAATTTGAATTTTACATGGCCGTTACACTAGTCTAGCTGATGGGAGTTATCACTGATCTAGTAAACACGGAATGCCCGCTTTCCAGAGCTTTTGTACCAGATCAGATACCCACACCTGTGAAGTTGGTCTCATAAGATCAAAATTAAACAACATGCAGGCCTATAAGTTTTGCACAACCTGGTTTGCTACACTGATCTCGTATTGTTTAAATTTTGACTCTCATTAAGTAAGCAAAATAAAGACAAAATTAGAGAGAACAGTTTCAACAAGTAAAACAAAAAACGATGCTATTTTTTTGAAAAATAAATATATAAAAAATGAAAATTTGCTGTTGAAAATTTTAAGCAGTTAACAATTGTTTAAACTTTTAAACAATACCTGACCAGTTCATATAATAAACAACGTTGTATAACATTTTAAACAGCCGGTTTTATAAATGTCGAACGGCAGATGCGAGTAGAATCTACTCATGTCCAGCCATGTATCAGCTGTTAAAAGCTACAGCTGACGTCTAGAGCATCTATAGTTTACTCATTTCTTTCGGAGCAAACGACCTTTTTCAAGTGTTATAATCCTAATGTTTCATCGTTTACCATTAAAAAACGAAAGGACGTATAGAGTCACGTAGAGATGCCAAATTTTACCTGAATCAAATGTGAGGAAACAAACGGTATTGGTATGCAAATCAATAACACAATCTCCAAACACTCAGATGTCACTTCGCAGCATAGATAATCTATTTTCTTTATTTCCGGCTGACTTGTGCGTGTTTGTAATCCTGATTCGCTCTAACACATGGAGAGGTCCCAATGAATCTTTTCGACCAGAGAGTCAATGGTATCACGCAAATCCTAATTCAAGTAATTTTGGACATAACCGATGACTTTCTCGATTGAATCCTGTATATGCTACTCTACCCTTTTCCGGCTTCGTGAACCCATCGGTTAACATTTGCAGCATCCACTATATTGGTCAAAGAAGGAAGAGTATAGATTAAATGCATTGAATAACCGTGTTTCCAGTTTGTAACATCTTAGCTACATGATTTCTCCATGCTACCAGTGTCTCTAATAAGGTCTAAAAAACGAAGCCCTGAAAATTTTTCAATTCAAAACGATCATTATGTGCTTTTAAAAAAGTGAAAATCACTGATCCACCATTCCAGCTCCCCCCCCCCCATAGACCGCTGTGTTGCAGAATATTCGTCATTTGACAATATTTCACGTTCCAAATTTATCTGTACACATTTTACGAGTGGCCGCATAAATGTCTAAAGTTTTGTGTTCTAGGGTGTTTATTTGCCCACTCAAACACGGTCAGATATATCAAATAGCAAAGTTTGACATTTTGTTAAATGGGGCTTCCACATTGTCGTATAGTGTCTTTAATATTGGTTATATCTCGAGTCAGATATTCTAGCATAGACAAACTTGTTGTAGTATGATAGTATATTGATCAAAATGAAGATGATATACAGATTGTGTGGCTTCTGCTAAATGGGGTGTTACATTATAATGAACATGACACCTGTTCCCAGGCAGCTGGTGATGAAGATGATGAAGAATGTGAGAAGTTCTTTTGATGTTATCAACAGAAAACATTCCGGATCATTTGAGGGTATGAAGATCGGGCACTCAATGCGATGAAATTTGTGTATGATATAATACATGCATGTGTATTACTTTTCATTTTGTCATGCAAGAACATCCACACGAAGTCTCTGACATTTGAAAAAGACTTTTCAATTATTAGAATGCTCAAAAACCTGTTGGGGTTTTAGAAATTCGATGCGCAAAGCCACAAATTGCAAAGCTGAGAATCGTCGACTAAATGTAAGCCCTTGAACAAAATGTTATAGATATGAAAACACGCATACACATACACGACACACACGCACGGACAAACACTCTCACACGGGGTCACATCTCGGCATCTCGCCAGCCGAAAATTTAATATAAGTTGCGTCTTTACGGATATATGACTGTTTCTTGCCCGAATATCACTTGACGGACCGGTCCATTAAATTATCCCATGATCGATAGTAGCTCTTGACATCGATTATTCATAACGTGAAATTTTATCCATACGGCGCACGCTAAGGATGCTCACGTCCATTTCCTCGCTCTGGTCCTGCATGTCTCGAGGCTAATCGTGCTAATGGTTACATCATACTGATGAGACTACGTCGTTACAACATAATGCCGAAGGTGGTCAAACAAGGCATTTAACCCTCTCACTACCATTGTTACAAAATACTAGAGACTTTGCATTTTATTTCGGCAATGAAGGGGTTAAAGAGAATCCACAGTACCGGTTGATGATGAAAAATCTTTCATCAAAATTCCACATTCCATTGGTTTCCAGGTGCAAGTATATAACATTTGCATTATAATGTAGGACTAATTCACTTCATATGTAACGAATAGTTGTAGGAGTGGCAGTTTGAAGAGGTGAAGTTTCCATCTCAGTACCCCTCAGTTGTAATGTCACGATAAACATTGTCCCACATATTGATATTTCTGTTAGTACTTTGTCAGCAGTGGGGATTTATGTAAGGATTTGTAAAAAACGAAGTGTTCTGTTGTTTTCAACTACTCTCTCCTGCCCTAAAATGACATTTTTAGAATACCGTCTGTTCACAGAAGGTTTGAAAACAGTTGATATTAAAATAATGTTGTTCTGCAAGTACTCAATCTTCTTTATAACAATTTTGCATCCCAGGTTCGAATAGAACCCAAGCCCATTCACCAGCTTCCACCTTTCCCACTGAGATACGTACTGTTTTGTGCATAGGCCTACCAGTAGCGGATGGAGAAGGTGCTAACAAAATTCGGCCGCCCTTTTTGTCCTCCATAAATGAAGAGATGGGAAATGAAAGAATAGTGGACATACGTATGTGGGGTTGTTTGTCAGCACAATATGCATGGAAAACATATCCCCCCTTTTTTTTGGGGGGGGGGGGCTTCTTTATCGAAAATACTTCGTCGGCCTGTCCAACCTACCCCGTCTTCGGAAAATACTTCGTCGGCCTGTCCAACCTACCCCCTCTTCGGAAAATCCTTGGTCCGCGCCTCGAGTATCAAAGAAATAATCAGCAGTCATTCGCAGGGAAGTGCATAGGATCGCATTCTTCTTGTAGGTTGAAGACACTGTCAGATATGCGAGCAACAGAAAAACTGCATGCAATGCGGAAATCTCTAACGTTTGCTTAGCCATTGTCCCGAAACTAGCCGGAAATTGCGACCATGAATGTCAAACCCCAAATCGAAATCACATAATATTCGTGCGTTATAGTTCCTTTTATCCGTTCCGTATGTCATTTGTCAGATATATTGCATTCACCTATGCAGAAAATTCGAAAAAGGATGAGCTAAGTGCATAAATCCATATGAGCGTCATTAATACGACCTGTTTCAGATACCCCCTCCCCACCCCACCCCCACCCCACCCGAGAGAGATGAAACGTACTGATTGTACGATGAACGTATTTGAAGCCAAGTTGTTTATTGCCTTTCACCAAAATAAGGACGTATTGCTATACACGAGAAGATGTCAGACAAACAAATTTGAAACATTTGTTAAGATTAAACCGTGTTTATCTCAAGATATATCCAAAATTGTCCACGGTTAAGTTCAAATGATATCAATTTCCAGATGATCTTGGTAAATGAATCTACAGTGATTTGTTTACTTTACCTTTATGGCTTGTTCATTGACTTCCATTTGGGTTTTGGTCAGTAATATCGTCAGTGGGATATGCTTTATACGCAACACAAGTCCTGTTGATTGAAGGGCACACGGTATCTTTGTCATTCATTTCTATATGGAAATAAATGCGCTCGCTCATTGCATGCGTCTCACGAGTTTATATTTTAGGATGGCTTATTCTAAATCGGAGAATATAATTATTGTCGAGCGAGTCGCCACATACATACATTCTGACATAAACACCAAGGTTGTCTGTCAGACATGAAGTATTTGACTCGTCTCTAAATCTGCGAGGAGTTTCTCACATTCAATCTTTGAATCAATGGCTGGTAAATTGACTTTTGTAGTTGGTGGAACGGATCCGTATCGATTAGTGATTGTCGCGAGATCATTGTGTGATGTCAAGTTACGCTGATAAACACTGTTTTTCGTTCAGCGCCACATTCAAACATAACAAGATTCATCAAGCTGCTGTGGCGCCCGTTTCGTGTGTCTATATAAACACTCGATTTGAAAGCAGGGCGTCTCTTTTACATGACTGTAAAATTAATATTGTGTAAATACACTGGCATATAGTAGAAGAAAAACATTCTAAACACCTGAGCTACATTATTCCCCCATGCTAACAGTGTATTTGATAAGGTCTAAAAGTAAATCCCTGAAAAAATTGTATTTCAAAATGATTATTTAGTGCCTTAAAAAAGTTGAAATCGTGAGTTGACCGGATTCACCTGCCCATTTCGTCCCATTGATTTACTGTGTGTAGATCTAGGCTATTTTCTACTCGCCCCGAGTATTCATATCTTGCCAGTGGCAGCATTAATTTCCAAACTTTTTGTATTCTAGGGTGTTTATTTGTCCATTCCAATAATACTCTGTAGCTCAGATATCAAAGTTTGACAATTTTTTTTTTAAATTGAAGCTCCACAATGTTAGCCTATCCCTTTGAGCAAAGTATAGAAGCTCAAAACTCAGTGTAAGTGGAATTTATAGTAATCGTTATAGACATTCATTTGAATTATTGTCTCGTAGAGACAGATATGTCTTCTCTCAGACCTTTACAATGCATCTGTGTTCATCATCTATGATATGTGACATTTATCTACAATTTACAATTAATGTATATCACATACATTCATAAACATCACATATTTTATGCATAAGTCTCATACAGATTATTATTCATAGACGAATACATGATTACTGAGATGATACTACGGAATCGATAGTTCAGTGAGTCTCACACAGAGTCTTATCATGGACCTACAGCAGTCTAACTGACCGTTACTCTTTGGTGCAGTTTTCAAATTGTAGGTAATTACTGATCTTCAAATTTCACAGACATATTCTTTATAGATTGTCTATAGAGGGCATGGATGAATAGTTTGCTGTGCCGCGGGAGGGGTGCAAATGAGATTCCCTACCTTACACCCATGCAGTTTGCAACATGAATCAAGATGATAGGCTCAATGGATACGTCAATGTGTATATCCTCTCAGCAGATTTAGCCAAGTGTAACCAAGAAGCGGTCTAAGTACGCTAAATGTCAATGTTGTATATATTTTCTGGGATGGGTAATCCACAACGTCACCACACGGACACCCGTTATGGAAATATGCAAAGGCTGGACACTTAACGTATTATGAAACCTGTCATGTGATCAGTAAAAAGACGCAAAACATAATACAAAAGGTTAAAAGACATTTATGGAAATTGTATATGCGCAGTACTTAAGTTAACATTAAAGGCACTGTATAACAATGTTTCCAGTTTAAAAAATCTGAGCTACATGATTCCCCATGCTACTAGTGTCTCTGATACAGTCTAAAAATGAAGCCCTGAAAAAATTGCAGTGTAAAACAATCATTAAGTGCTTTAAAAAAGTGAAAATCATTTAGAGACCATTCCAGCTTTTCTCCATAGACTGCTGTGTTGCAGAATTTCCTATCGCCCGATATAAAATTAATGTGCCAATTTGTATCTGCACATATTGTACTAGTGACAGCATAACTGTCCAAACTTTTGTGTTCTAGGATGTTTATTTGTCCATTCAAACACTGTCAGATATGTCAGATAGCAAAGTTCGACAATTTTTTAACCGGGTCTTCCTCAGTGTTATATAGTGTCTTTAAAGAGCGATGATGATTTTGAATGTTTGCATTAAAGATTGTGTCATTGATTTGCACGTCAAAAAACATCTATATGAATCAAATCAGCTGAAATCATATCCAATGTGAAGATTAATATAAATAAACACCTCTCATAGAGACTTTGGGTGAAATTTTGAGTTTTGGTGAAATCTGGACGGTTAAACTTCATCCTTTTCCCATTTGCTCAGGAGCAAATTTTAAAAAATCCGCGACGTCAAACGTGCACGTGCCGTTCCAAAATGGTCCGATCAGCCGTTAGCCAAAGGTCGCGTTGGGGATAGCCGTTAACCAATCAGAGGGCTGCGCTGGTCTTGCTACGGTGCACAGTAACCGCGATTCGAAGTTTGAGCAAAATTGAAACTCACAGAAAGAACAACATTCTGGTAACATGTCGTCATTAGTTTTTCTCATAAAACAACAAATTCATGACGTATGGATCTCAGACTTTCAACACACCATTTGTAAGTACTAAACTACCGTTTGGTATTGATAATGAAGGGAAGTAATGGACTTGCACATCCCTGACACAATCTTTAAGTCTCCCAAAGTAATTTTCTTATGTAGCCTATCTTATATAACCATCTCTAAATAACATATTCGAATTGTATGCATACTCTAAACAAATGTTCTTGACAACCTGAACGCATGCCAATGGCTTGCTAGACATAGCAACAAGTCATGCATGCATGCATGCAAAATGGATTCTATGTATTGTAATAGCTCGTTTCTAGGTCCCAAAGAAAGAAACATTTATAAATTTGAATCATTTAGTAAACAGATCTGTTGGTTCAATTGCTCCTTCCGACAAATCTTTCGAGACTGGAAAGTTTCCAGCTTCACCATTTAATATAGCATGTACCCAACCTGAAGTGATACAATTGAGACTATTTTCAAGACTATTGTCTTTCTTGATTTGGGTCTCAGCTCGTATGCCAAATGGAACCCTCATTTTTATGTGCGGCTTGGTCTCGGGACTTTATATTTTCGACGACATCACTCCTGTTCCTTTCTGTGCGTATGATATTGAGAACATACATGTATGTCGGCTATGTTATCGAACACAATGATCGCTATCTCGTTCGTGTACACAGAACGAGTCACGAGCGACCGCCTGGCCCGTTCACAATAAGTCATGTTGACAAACTAATTTGATTATCAGAAGATGATTTATCTATTGCTTGTACTCCAAAGTGTATGTTCCTGATACTATGTGACGTCATAGGTTGGTTTATCAGTTAAAGGGACGATCGTTGATTTGTAAAGGCGATATACATATATATATGTGTGTGTGTGTGTGTGTGTGTGTGTGTGTGTGTGTGTGTGTGTGTGTGTGTGTGTGTGTGTGTTTCTATTTCTCTTGCCAAATAAAAAAGTGGTAGTAGATTTAACACCGAAGGTATGTGTTTTTGTATCTATATAGGACCCAGATATAGGAATACATGAATGGGAGTTGAACAAGTTTCCAAGAGTGTAGATGAATAGTTATTACAGTTTAGCAGAATGATAATGATAATAACAATGATGATGATGATAATTAATAAAATAATAACAATAAATATATAATAATAATATAATTAAATAATATAATAATTAATAATAAATAATAATAATAATAATAATAATAATGTTATTATTAATATTATCATTAATGTGTGTATATGTATGCAAGATTGTCCTATATTCAACCACTAGACATCATGACCATCATAGCTTCATATGTGATGCATGTGAGCTTCATATTCTTCACGGAGTACAATTTGCTATTCTCGTATCATGATTGGGATAATTGTTTGAATACATTTCACGGTGCATTTGGTCCGAAATCAAATTCATTTTTTTTCTCTGTAACAGTATGTGCTGAATATATTCTATGGTCTGTGACGTAATTATAGATGTTATTGTGAATCGTTCGTATGCTGCGATGCACCCAGGGATACGTTTTCATACGTTATTCAAAGCCAATTCCAACGTACGTATTTTCAACCTGATATTAAATTCTTTGTATGTCACATGTATTTGTATGAAAACAGATGGTTCTCATTAATTTCTGTAATGATGCAAACAGCTTTTTGCGTGACATAGACATCGGTAGATATTCTACATATAGACAGACACATAGACACAGACAAACACACACACACACATACAAATAAACAAACAAACAATACTGCTTTCTGTCTAACCCTTTCGTACCATAGTTAAAGCAAAAAGTAATAATTACTAGATTTACTACTGTTTAGTTGTACCAAAATTGTGACGAAATTCAACCATGGTTAGGCGAATTGTTAATTTCGCCATTCAGTTGCACGGCATCGGGTTTGCAATAGCTGTACGCAAGGAGAAAAACGGGTTATTTTGATGGTGATTTATGCAAATGCACAGTATTAGAGTTGGGCTGATGTGACTATCGGATTTGTCTCCTGATGTGCATTATCTTTTTGTTGCTGTGGTTACGGGCATATTTTATACCGCATTCGATCAGCCACAACCGAGTATTTTGAAAGAAGTAAAGCGGATAGATTACAACCTTAACTTACATTATTGATCGGTTGATGAACGTGGAGAGACAAAGTGACGAATAAAAAAAATAGGAAAATATACAAAATCGCTTAGAGATTATTTCCACCGTGACATTCAACGTGAGGTAGCTTTAAATAAATCTTAAATACTCCTGTCTACCTTTTGACATTCAGTTAAATCTGTGCTCTCAAGCTTCGTATACGCTGATATATCGGTTACGCACATCGTCAGGATTTTCGTATGACGACGAGCGCTAATGGTAAGATTATTCATCATGGGCAATCGCTTAACACAAACACCGACAAAAATGAAACGGACAAACAACATGTTTTCAGTCTGAAGATCATCAGCCTTTTAGCGATACCTGACGTCTTGTGATAATCATCTTACAGTATAAAAAAGCGATGTTTTAGATGTGTAATAGCTTGAAAGATAGCCTTTACTTCTTGCATAATTATATAAATGCATGTGGAGGGCTATAGTGTAAGGTGATATAGGAGGTAATGTGTTAAACACTTGCATATTCTGTTCAAAATGCTTTGGAGGGAAGGAGGGGTAATTTAATAATTATCGGTTCTCAGCAATGAAAATATCCATTCATCAATAAATCCATTGTGTGAGTGCATGGTTAACCGAAGGATACACAATAGCATCGCAAGCTTATTAATATTTTTTGCAGGTTTCATTAAGTTGCACAGGCAGAGAAAGGGAGCGCGTGAAAAGGGGGTGGTGTAATAAAACTGCCATGGGTAACGCATTGTTATGCCTTTGATTCATAGAGAAATATAATAAATTGACTAGCAATTATCCTTGTATTTTTTCTCTCTGACATATGTATGAGTATGAAGACATTAAAAAATACATGTTGTCATATATTTACGAGGGGAAAATAAGAACAGGTTTACAACCTAGTATACGTAATAAGTAAATAAGAATAGTGGTACTTCGACCTATGTTGTCAAAACCTGATATGGTACAGAACGAAGGGGCTGTTTACTTCGGAGTTCTTGCAATCAGTTTTCTTTTGACGACCAGCTGATAGTAAAGTTAAAACTTAAACCCGATGAAACTGTACACGAGATATGTCGTCATGAGGTCTATGATAAATGCGTTTTAAAGCAAAATCAGACTATCTTCAATGGGTTAGAACATCTTCCCAGGAGAGGAGAAATAAATAAATATTTGGACCCCTCTGTAAAACAGCAGTGTCATATAGGCACCGCTGAGTAGGGCTATCCATCCGTATGGTTTTATCTGTTATCTTTTATAATTGTTGTTCATACATGTATGCTTTTTATACGGAAAATAAATACAATACAAAAAAAAAATATCAGTACCGATAAACCTCTGTGCTCAGCGGATGCTTAGCAGATGAGTAATTAATTACATCAAAGGGATATAATTTGTATATTCATGTAAATGCTGCAGCGCAAAGTAGCTCTGTTCAAACGGTATGGAAATGAGAATACAAAACAATTTCAAATAAATACACAAAGTCCCATGAGGTGACGGTTTGTGAAATTTTACCTTGTTAGGTACTTTACATACGTCTTAAGCAGAGTGGATACAAAATCAGGTTCCATAATGAAGATTCCGTTAAAGCGATCAAATTTGATTGCTTGTTTTGCAAGCGCCGCCAAAGCCGCCTCCACGTAAAGTCGCTTTAATGCTATCACGTTGCTGTGAAAAACAAAAATCCACGTTTGTCTAATGATGCACATTGATGTCTGTTGAACAAGTACGAAAATACGGTGATTTATATATTTTTTGTTTCTGTTAACTGGTAAATTTAGGTTGGCTTCAAGACTTGGTATTGTAATATGAATTGTAAAATCAAAATGGCAACATATAACTCGACACAAGTGTAAGGTCTTTTTATAATCATTGAAGAGCCGTTCAGATTAAAGCCCCCTCCCCGGAGAATAATGATAACCAAAAAGGCACACATGCCCCCCCCCCCACCACACACACACACACACACACACACACACACACACACACACACACACACACACACACACACACACACACACACACACACACACACACACACACACACACACACACATACACACACACTGATTTCACCCTTTTAACGCAAATAACACTTTCGTGCTACAAATCCTTACGTCACCCAACACCCACCCAAGAAATAACTTAAATTTGGATAGTAATCAGATTTCAAGATCACTATGTTTAGATACCGACTTTGGGTTTTTCGTTTTGTACTGCAATTGAATTCATGCACTTTCTGTTCTCATTCAAGGCATTATTTCGCGAAGTTCATTTCTTTCAGATGAAACTCATGAAGTGAGATGTATATGCTCGTACTTCTTAAACTAATACCGACTGATAAATACAAATGAGCTTTCGGGGGAATTCAAGGACGACAGAGTCGAGTTCGTCAAATAGATTTTTGCCGCCATCGCCTGTATGCTCAGTCAGATTTTTCCCCATATTGTTATTCTTTCATATTCGGTGATTGTTGCCAACGGGGCTTTTCCAATATTATGACTGATGGTGCCCAAAGTCAAGGGCGATGCTTGTAGGTCTATTACGTGATTGCGGTTGATATCCATGTCTATATGCAGTTATAACAACATGTACGTACACACATATGTCCTGGCGTTATAGTTTGATATAAACATAGAAGTAGGCCGCCCTATAGGAACATCGGGGTTGGAGATTCATGTAAATAAATCCGATTTTCCTAATGATCCAAACTGATTTTTGTTTAACTCTTAACATGCCAGAGAATTTAAGCCTCTAAATGGACTAAATGTGTATTGTCTGGTGCAGATTTCTGACTTCGGCTTGTTAAGAGTTAATTATCAATACAAAAATCGCCCCGTAAGCGTGGAAAAGGGTTGATTTCATAAAATGTTAATCCATCATTTAAAATCACGTAAACCTGCAATGTGACAATTTTTGTAAATTGTTACCAGACAATGGGAGAAAAAAAATCAAGTTTTTTTTACCTTTTTTCAAATTTTGTCATAGGCCTGTGTCTATGTTTTCCATATTTTGAGGGTATTTGATTTAAATATTTTGTGTTTGTACAAAAGTCATTGATTGAAATCGTGATTTGAATCCGCCCTGATACGAAGGTACATGTGAATGCATGTACATGTACTGATGTAAGCACGGTTTTACGTGAAATGAAATTGCAACCTTCCGTGTGGAGTGTTCGGTTTGTTATTATGCAATAAAAGGGATTACCTTGAAAAGGACATTTCGGCTGTAGTGAGATGCAGATTAAATATTGATTGAGAAGCGAAAACAAAATTAGATGAAGGTAGTATTGGCATGCTGCAGTTTATTAAAGACACGACATGCGTGCGCCGTTCATTGTCAGTTGTAATTATATAGTGGTAATCTAAATTTTGGGTACTGAATTCGATAACACATTCATAGGTATCAATAGAACATATAGGCAATGGTATTCAGCTACTTTTTTATGGGTACCTTGCATAACACAATAATATATTGTTATATAAAACAATGAAATGCATAAATTAAGAAAGGAATTCATTGGCGGTTCAGTTGCAAATGTATATGTTTAACAATGTCGTAGAATGTGGTCAGATATTTTTTTTAATTTAAATGCAGTCACATTCACCACAGTTTCTGTTGTCACTGTCGTTCTCCTCCTCTTCCTCCTCCTCCTCCTCCTCCTCCTCCTTCTTCTTCTCTTCCCCTTCCTCCTCTTTCTCCTCCTGTTCCTCTTCTTCTTCTTCTTCCTCCTCCTCTTTCTCCTCCTCCTCCTCCTCATCATCATCATTATCATCATCATCATCATTTTCATTACCATTTTTATCATCACTGTCATCGTCATTGTGTTCATGCTTCATTTGTTGTGAACGCTACTTAATAGCGAGAACGGCCATTTCTCTAAGCGAAAGTGCAACCTCAGTTCAAGACTAATGTCAAAGCATGCTACTTGCATTCATGTCCCTTATACCACATTTAGTTTAATGTGACGTAATTACTATGCTTCACGGAAAGCCGTGGCAAACATTTCACCGTGACATTCGCTGGTACGTATGTTTAATTTCACGGAGGATGTTTTACAATTATGTCGAGCCTTCGCCTGTCGCGTCTTCAACATCGTGTATACATAAGGCATCCTCACTTGACTGGTTTACATGGATATGGAAAAAGAGAGAGGCCTTGACTTGCATCCTGTAATCAAATGTATCCAGTGCTCGTCCTTCCCTTTTCAATTTACTTCGAGCTCCCGAAACCCTTGAAACAGCCCGATTCATAACCAATAAAATGTACGGCAACATTTTGTCATGACGAATCGATAATTGCGTACGCTAGAGTTTACCATGGTCGTTCTGACCATAACCCTGCTGTCTGTACCTTAAACAAATATGGGGAAGCTGGTATATCTTGAACGGTGTGTGTGTCTCTGTATATTTTCATCGTCTTTCCATTAGTATGACTTGTTAAGAAAGTAAATTTGATCAAGCGGTTATGTTACATGGACATGCACGTGGGGTTTGGCATGACGATCAAAAAGATACCTCAGAAAAATACGAGTTTAGAAGCTAGAGGATAGTGGAGGAGAATGAACTAAATGTATGCGGTATACAAACTTCAAGATCAGAGGCTCGCAGGTGCTTTTTTGATTATAAATTCGAAGCATTTTGTGTTTTTATATAAACAATTTAAATCCATTAAACTAAATAAAGGCCCTAACCATATCAACACACCCTGCACTCCATAAAACATATATCTGACATAGCTCCTACTAGAAACGATTGCTATGACTGAAGTATGAAGAGATTCACCATGTTCACTGTGTTTTTTCGTGAAGTTGAGTACATACTGGATCCTACAACGCTTTATCGTCTTAGAGTAGCTACTCGTCCTACCTTTGTACTTATCTTCAAGTATTTACGTCCAGTCAGTGGTTTGGCTGGAAAGCTTTCTGTCAATGTACTAAACGTAGTTTATAAATATTGAATACCTCGCTTCTTTTTCTTCCCAGAGCTTGTCTGCACTTCAGTGTCTACTCCCTTTCTTGCTTCGAGAATATCACGTTCTAAACTCCGTCACTCCCCTTTCGTCTGTTTACCACTCACAATGCCAAATCTTATGGGATATGGATACATTTCGGTGAACGGTACCCCAATGTATCTCGTTTCTGGAACAGCCGACCCCATTGAAGTATGTTAGCAAACATGGGGGTCTATAGGAAATCGAGATTGTGTGTATACTTAGGGCCAAAGGAGAAGAAGAGAGGGACGTTGGGATAAAATTCTTGTGGGATGATGCCCAAATAGAAGACTTGATATTGATGCTGTAACGCACTCTATAGAGAGTATTGATTGAATTCGGAAAAAGTAGAATGGTGATATACTTTCTGACTTATTTTGAATTGTATCTATAAATGTTCATGAGATAAAGAACAAGATGATTTTTTCTGTGCCGTATAGCTAACGACATGACCTCGTAGTATCGTTCATATTTTTCATCATTTCTTTTGAATGCTGCGCTGTATATAATTTGAATTCCGACTACGTCTCGCTTTCATTCGATGTCTGTATCATTGTGTCAAACTACACAACATCGTTGTACATCCAGACGGTATTACATTCCCTTCTGTCATGTCTTTAATAGTTCCTTGGCGGGAAAAATACAGCTTGTCAAAATATGATGAAGTCTAGCAGCAGTTTTCCGCGCCTTTCCTCCGGACGTGCCCTGACTTTATCCCACCAAAGTCGCCTTCTATCTTTTCTCTTACTTTTTAATCTTTTTCCGTCGTGCAGGTACAAGATGATAGTCGTAATATGTGACGCCGCTACTGACAGTTTGTTTTCCCCTCAAGCGGTCTGCCGGGGCAAATTTGCACATGAGTGCGAGTTTCCTCTTCACTTGCGGTTTCCCGCCACATTTTGCACGATTCAGTACTCATTTCATTGGATTCTGCACACAAAATGTAACAAATTGGGCTGAACATGCGTATTAGGTTTATAAATTGGCGAACAGCGAAAAATTGAGGTTTAATGATGCACAAAATCGAAGATAGATGTTGCTTCCTCTCACAACCGCTCACGAAGATTAAGTTCTTCGATGAAATTTGCTTTGTTTAACTGAAACAAGTGGTTTTAAACCTAACTCTTAAAATATAGGACAATTGCTCAAATGTCTTCCCTGTGCTCTACAATATATCTTTCTGTATGTATTATCTAGATATTAAGTTCTTCGATGAAATTTGTTTTGTTCAATTGAAACAAGTGGTTTTAAACTAACTCCTATGAAATATATGATAATTACTGAAATGTCTGTCTGTGCTCTACAATTTATGTTAAACTGTTATCTATGTACTATCTTGATATTCATAGGTCTGTGATTCCATTCCATTGTCTTTGCACCCACGAGTGCAGAGCATAAAGGATGCTGCCAATATGTTGAATTGCTTATCCTGCTTATGCAAGATTATTCAGCGCTCTTTGGTGTGTGTGTGTGTGTGTGTGTGTGTGTGTGTGTGTGTGTGTGAGATGTCAAGTTCAGTGGTGTTGCGAAGATTCATCACGGCCGACGCCCACTCTAATGTGTAATCTAATAAAAAGCTGACGGAGTGATTGTTTAAATGCATGTCAGCATTTGAACACATGTTTACACATAGTGCCAATCGCCCGATGATGGTAAAATCACCAGGTTAATGCTCATTGAGCAATGCCTTCAAACCATATGTGCTATGCGACACTGAAAAGTACTTCCACATCGACGCCACGATGGGCCACTGTGCACGTCCGCCATACTTTGATCATCACCATTGATAATGGTGATGATCATGATGAGGATTATTTGTCATTATAATAAAAAAAATAATACAGCAGATACCAGTATGTTTGTTGTATAATGTACAGATTTTACTCATAATCACTTTTTATTCTATGACTAATTTATAATAGAATTATGTCACATTGTTGATAATCAAGTTTTTTTTTGTTTAGCTGTAATCTACTTTTTTATCTTCACTGCAGAGATGCTACCTGTATATAATATTACGAGTATTGTGCAATATATATTTCCAAATATCATCAATCAATATAATTTATATACACCTATTCAGAAAAATCCGAAAACCCGTTATCAGCTATTCTGTTCTGGATAATAACATATATTGATAACCGTCTTAAAATTGTTAATGTCATCAAGACCAATATTTACAATGTACTGTTATATTTATATGCTGAATATTTATAATACTGAAAACAATTTCCAATTTATCAATACTTGTATAAGTGAATTCTCTATCGCAATTTCTTATATTCATTATATTACCAGAAATATCTTAATAAGTCACAAAAAATTAACCTGAGTTAATTTTTATAAATTATAATGTTTCGCTCGTAGCTATTGTCATATTTTAGTAACTATTTTTATTCCATTTTGTGTGTATGATTATTTTGCTTTACATTGTTTTTATGTAAACTCAACGCCTTTCAGCTATCTGGCTGCTTGTTGTGTCAATAAAACCAATTCAAATTCAAATCAAATTATCATGATCATTACTGTTGTTTCCGTATGTTGGTGGTGATATGGTTATGGTGACGTTAATATTGATGATGACGGTAGCTTATTTAGTAAAACACACACGCACACACACACACACACACACACACACACACACACACACACACACACACACATACACATATATATATATATATATATATATATATATATATATATATATATATAT
>JZLH01S0392194.1:52234-76195 GCA_001188425.1 Eucidaris tribuloides | reverse complement strand
GTTACGTAGTGTGTCGGTAGTATAACTAGTCTCTATCTAAAATAGTAAGTACATGTCTGTGTGTGTGTGTGTGTGTGTGTGTGTGTGTGTGTGTGTGTGTGTGTGTGTGTGTGTGTGTGTGTGTGTGTGTGGCCCTTTTTGTATGATTGATGCATTTGAATTCTTGCTACTGTGATACTGTGATGTCAATCATACAATCGGACGTGTAGATCTAGCAAATAAAGTCATTGCATGCCTGAACAAAATTATTCACCACAAGTACTCAGGATTGTAATCTGCAACAAATAAAGTATTTTCCTCTTCAGAGTTCGTACAATTCGTTTAATTTGTAGTTGACATGAAGGTCGTCCGTTTTGAGTGACAAATAAAGTGTAATTATATGAAACGATAAAATCAAGGTCATACATGCGCTTTCATATACATTTTGATGAAGTTATTCGCAAGGTATATTATAAACAGACGTGCCTATTCTATATACAAATGTCAAAGTTGTCGTTGGACCACTTTCCATAACTTTTGTCAGTGTTCTCAACTGAGTTTATTTTTTCCCTGTACAATGATTGTGTTAGTATACACGTGTGTGTGTTTTGAATAACATGTGCGCAATTTACAATGAGCGTGCCGTGTCCTAATCAAATAAACTCACATAGACAAGTATACAATTTCTGGGATGTCTATTTTGTCCTTGTAATTGTGCAATTCACATTGATAACTTGATGTTACAACGGGAAGGCCCATGAACGGTCAATAGCGATCAGAAAGCTAAGTAAAAGAGAATCATCCAAGGTTGATTTGGAACAGTAAATATCTCGCTAATAGCATTTGGCCTTCGGGGGATACGATATGAATTCAGCGCATTTAGTCCTCCAACCAATACGCCGTTTCCGGTTTTGATGTTGCGATGGATCTGATCAAATATAGTAAAGAAATCATTGTTCATCAAAAGCATCCCCAACAGATAATCGAACAATATTTATTTATAGTTCCCTTTCTTTCTTTCTGCTTTCCATATTTGTATACCCTTTTTGTATATCTTTGCTCTTCATGTCTCTATTTATCATGTAGGGGACTTCATGGAAAGAAATCCACTGTCGTAAATTGTTCCCTTCAAATACCTCAGTATGTATCCGTGTCAGAAGTGGTGAATAGTACTAAAAGATTAAAAGTATTTGCTTGGATATTACGCTGCTATACATCTACAACTTTGGACATTGTATTTTTTACCACAATAACAGTTAGGTCTATTTATCGTTCAGTTCAAAGAAAACAAATCAATGAGAAATAGAACCACGTTGTTTGATTGAAGACAGATACTGTTAAAAACGTTTTAAATGCCATTTTGTTTATTTAACAAAACATTTAAATCAAAATTCTACTCGGAGTGACGATAACGCAATTCAGAACTAAAGAGGATCCAGATACGTCCTATCTGATGTGTTAGGGAAGATTGACTGAAGTGATGACAGACTGCTTCCATATCTCATACGCGGAGATTTGACATCCACTTAGAATTAAAAACTATTTCCATCATCGTGTTTGACCTTTACTCTAAATTAATTCACCGTGTAACAGGTCTAAATCCACTTGTGTATCGAGCCTTATCTTGCGTTTCTTACGACAGTCGAACAACTCAGTGGTGATGTGTCCATCTCCATTAGAATTACGACCACTAAAGATTACGAGCGGCAAATTGTATCGTATTTAAGGCACGCCAACCAACCATATTTATTAACGGGGCTTACCTACCATGCATGTCGTGTTTAATAATTGATAAAGCAACATGTCAAGGCATACAACTGACTAGCCTATCATTTTGCCGACCGAACAAACAGCATGCATATTTAACTATCGTGTACGGCACAATGACACTTGTACAACTGTACATAAAACAGGTTACATCCGGGGACTAACATGAGTCTCAATTTGTTTTTGTCAATCACAGCAAGTTTCAATAGTAAAATCGCTTTTTGTTTGAAAGTCCAGAGTTCGCCTGCCAAAATGTCTTTTGTATCACATTTTGTGCACTTAATGTAGGTTCGGTTCGTCTGACATATGCACTGTAATGAAAAACTGTTTTCAATATAGAATTGCACTTGTTTCGTTGTTGTAAAGATATTCAATACCTTTGCAAATTCTGTTGGCCTTTTCCTGAGAATACAAATGATTAGCCCAAATGTATCTTCGGGACACAGAAAATTCACTTTATATTTCTTAACCACGACCGATATACAGATCTATGAAATCGGCGCTGGGACTTTTACGTTGCAATTTCGTTTAGATGTATGTCGAACAGTCATATCTAACGATAAAAATCGTCACGACATCCGTTGTTCATACATTCAGGGAGTTTCAAATGATGTTCTTTGTTTTCTTGGTAAGCATTCGGCGGATTTCATGATGCAACTTTGCAGAATAATAAATCCATTATTTGTTGTGGCAGTGTTTGACATATATTTTGGAGATTATCTTCCCATATCCCAGGATTAGCATGGCCGCCGTAAATTTGACTGACTAACTCAAACAAATGTTCTGAAAATGTTTTGTCAATCTGTGTTAAACTGGAATCTTATTATTCTTTAAAAATTGAAGACCCTTCGGGTAGTCCTAAAATCATATCAAAATAAAAATCAAGGCCAGTCGTAAAATGCACAAGAGGAGTTTTTATGTTGTTGAGCATCTTGAAAAAAAAATTGAGTCGCCATTTTTTAATTATGGTCGAAAACGAACAAATGAACACACACGCGCGCGCGCACACGCACACACACATACACACACACACACACACACACACACACACACACACACACACACACACACACACACACACACACACACACACACACACACACACACACACACACACACACACACACACACACACACACACACACACACACACACACACATGCATTTACTTTTTTCTTCCAAATCTACATGCAACCTCCGGGTTCCTCGGTATGTATTGTAACCCCTGAAGGATGGTAAAGTAATTTCCGTCATGATTTATGAATTAATTTTACAAAAGTTTGTACGAATCTCTCGGAGGGAGAGTTATAACGAGCACAATTGCAGACTGCCTGTCTGGTGATGACAATCAGTATTCATTAAATTCATTTAATTGTTTTTATCGTAATGGAAAATGCGGTATCCAAATCGTTATTAGTCAATGAAAATGCTTGGAGGAATTATACGGATGGATTCGATGCGATTTGGAAATCATATTTGTCATGAATCGTTGCGGATCAAAATTCTCTCGGAATAATGCAGATTACAAATGTAATCAACACTCTGTATCTCAGTATAGCGATTCCAGATTAGCTATAAATGGTACAATATATGAGATTATTATTAACATGTTTGTAATAATATAGCTGACGGTCTGTGATAGTATGTGGGAGATTTTATTTTCACTAACAATGCATTGCAAATAACATTTGCAACCCAAGTCATTAAGGACTTAACTATAAGCGATAGCGGTATAGACACGTGCAAACACATGTCACATCAGTCATGAGTATGGCATGTCTAATGTTGCTTCCAACCAACAAGTAATAGTGAATGGATTTCTTGCTACATACCGCTAACAATTATTCCACCCGTTTCATTTTGGGCATAAATCAATCTGTCATTTTAAACAATAAGTTTTTTAATAGTCCAAAAATTTCACCTTATTCTAAGCCTCTTTAATAGAGTTAAGTGATACATAATTGGTTTGTCGGCCAAGTACAAAGCAACGTTTGCGCTATACGTTTCAGAAATTAAAAAGCCATATCCGCGTTTTGATATATTTCCATACACTCACCTGCATGGTGATTCGAGAACATTATTGTTTCACGACCAGCTGTAATCAGTCACAGTCACGACCAACAACAGTCGTCAAATATTAACGATCAGGCAATAAATTATGTCACCCCTGATTCCTTGGAGTTCTCTACACTAGCCACGGTGCATTATTGGCCATAACTCCCTCACGGGTGAAGCATGATTCCATGAGATACCTCACCAAGCTCAAGTACACCTGTCATCATTAAATCTGTTTCGACCAATTTAATTATACTTAACATTTCCTTTCATTGAAACGGATGGATATTACCCGTACGGCGATATTTTATTGAAATGATTACTCACGAGAGTACAGCTTTGACCAATTAATCAAATTCATGAGACGCAGTCAACGGTTAAAGCAGCTTTAAGGGAAGTAAGTTGCCAGTTCCCAAAAGGTTGAACGTCCATCCAGGCCGTGTGATTGGCTTGTCATTATGAGCTTGTCAACTTTTCTCGTCCTAACTCCGCAGAACATCATCCTTGGGAATGTAACGGTGGTCATTAATAAAGCTGTCTATTTGAATACTAACAGTGTTTCGGATCATTAAATATATACGATCGATCTCGCGCTCCGACACCGATGGCTTGTCCCCGGTCATTGCTCTGTTTTATTCTATAGAAATGACTTAATGTACCCATAAAAATTGAAGTTCCACTTGATTGCAGACCGCACGATAATTACCAGACGACTTTTCTCCGTAATAATCCGCAATATATCCATTCCGTTGCTCAGATGCTCGCGGCAAAGTGAGAAAAAAAGTGGACAGCGAAAGAAGAAAAATGAGTTTTGCTCACGTCATGTTTTGCAGTTAGACGACAGCGAAACATATCAATTTACAAAATTATTTATTGTAAATAAATGAAGTTTATCATCCGTCGCTTCATTGCTTATTCTGTTCTGACCAAATGTTTTTGAAGGTGTGCACTCAATTTTAAGCTATTTCATGGGGGGGGGGCAGTAGGACAATTTCAAATTTTGTGAAGCTGACTTATCTTGAATGGATGCTCGGCATTTATGTCAGTGAACCCAATGTTTATGCTTCATACATTCGATAACATCGCGCCCGAGAATTAATTCGATTTATCTAGGGGCAACATTTAAAGGCCCACTGTCATGACAGGATAAAAAACGCCCTCTTTTGACTAAAATCATAAAATGGGTGCACTAATGACACCCATAATGCAACGGAAACAGCCATGACAGTATGGAAATATACAACATTTCTTTTCCTCCCACAATATGTAGACTATGGTACGGCAACAATTCATGTTTGTGAATATGTGCCGGTATTCTATTTGTCATCTTCTCTGTGGTTGAATTGACCCTTGACAGTGGGCCTTTAAGAAAGGCGAGTTAGTAAATGAGTGAATAAACAAACAAATAATCTTTAATCAATTCAAATTCATATTATAAACCATTTCCGGAATATTATCAGCCATACAACTGTATCGTGATCAATTGGTCATTTTATTTTCTTAGAGGATAACCGCCAAGGCAAATTGGAATACCGCCCTCTATGGAAGACTTGATGAAAGCAGGGCCACATTTGTTTTTAACAAAAAGTAAACGGTGTTTTTTTCATAATTGTGTTTTGCGACTGTTCTTCACTTGGCAGTATGTACACTGTACTATTCTTTGTGAATCATTTGCTGGAATTTGAAAACAAGTTTTCATTGATTGTGTTTAAAAAAAATACTCCCGTGATGTGGCGCTTGAAAGTGGTCAAATGCTAACAAATGATAAGAACTTGCTAAAATTCCTGTACCAGAAATGGCCAGGAAGTAGTGAAATAATATTAATATGATCATGCATGTTAGACGAACGGTGATTCTGAAGGACTTCGGACCCATACCCGTTCCAATATGTCACATGACTCTGGTAAAGTACGGACGCTGTTACAGGAATGAGATCTCTTACCAGCCGAATCATGTATATTTAATGGATTTTTCTCGTATAATCAAGTAAATTAGATCAGCTATGGATGAATTACGATCACGCAACAGTGAATATGGCAAGTTCACAATCATACTACATGGCCGGCCAAGTTATTTGTTGCCCGTCATTGCGGTTGGGCATGCACACAATATGTATGCTTCACAACATATTGTGGGTACGCCAACCGTAAAATGGCATAGCGTGGGCTCGACGTGTGCGCATGCCGACATGTATCATTGCCTTCAGGAAAAAGAAAATAAACATTGGGATTGAAAATATTAGACACTTTTATAAACTATCCGACTATCTGATTTTGGAATGTAATGAGTGTGTCATTAATTTTGGGGTGAATATGATTCCTTTCCGAAGATGTAAGTTTTATGTGAGACTAAGTAGAACGGAACAGTTGTCTTCAACAACCAGCGTAGTAATGTCAATGCTTTAACATAAAGTGAGAAAGTGAGAATTTATTGCAGAAACTTTCTGCCCTGTAACACATAGACATATAGTCGTTTTATCTATGATCTAGTTTTGACTTTCTAACAGCACATCGTGCTACTTAAAACTTGGTTTAAGTGAAAATTGTAACCAAAATAATTTTATTTAAAGCCGAATGAAATCCTTTCCTTTCCCTTTAAGAGTCTGTGTGCTGAAACTCATAAAGAAATCGACGTGAATGTAATACTGATTCAATGTGGTATTTAGTATCACGCTTATGCATATTTACTCAAGTTTAGGCGACTTTTAACTTCATCATACAATTTAAGAAGAGTATGCGCAACACGTGCAATAAAATCGCATTCGTAGTCCGAAAACCGTCTTCATGTCACACTCTGAGTGATTGCTTTACGTTCGATACTATCGATCGATCGGTCGTGACGGGAAAGATGCGGCTCGGTGTCCTCTCCACATTAAAATGATTAAACGGTGACATTCGTTATTAACCACATATTAAATTTGAAGTAGGAGTGATGATGATGGTCGGTGGAGGATATATGCCATGACTGATTTCGAATATCCTGTCCAAATGACGGCCCTATACATGTAGCCCATCATCATCGGCAGATAATTAATTACCAAAGGATTGCGCCATTTACCTGATTACCCCTATTATGCTGGTCCGTCTGATAGCTGCTCGACGAAGAGCGATAGAGATAGTAACAAAAAAGGCAATTTTCGATCGCTCATCTAAATGCAGCCGAAGGCTATCGACCCACTTTTATTTAGACGGACAACGTTCTCCCCTTAATATTCTCCTCTTTTTTTAAATTACTGGTGTGTGGTCGAACTTGATTAATATCTTGGGCAGGCACTGATTTCTTTTCCCTTCGTTTGTGTTTGCTCGAATGGAATGAGCCATGTACGAGTGGTCATGACATGTGCAATAATGGATGACCGTTTTGTGACTGTGATACCTGCAACTGATTTCAGTTTGCATGCCTGAAGTTGTTTTCTGCAAATGTTTCAAACTTTCCAGTCAACTCGAAAACACAATTTTAGGTAGGACATACCAAATAACAGCCTGGCGACAGTTTACGTCAATGAGGGAAAAAGTGTAGACGTTATGAGTGTGTGTCCTCATATTTTCTGAACGGTTATGCTTCGCAAGAATATTAGATCAGCTCCAGGGTGTTTACCCGAACGCATTTTTTCACGATCAATATCAATTTCCAATCCTTTGGCGTAAATTTTCACCAGTTGATCTGCTTGTTATATTTCATTTGAGTCTCAATTCCATGTTGTTCCGCCATATTTAAATAAGAAGATTTTGCATGAAAATTGATTCTTACATACCTATTTTATTTTAAGTCAACTATTTTATATAGCAACGGCATCTTATCTATATAAAAAGAGTAATGACCCTTAACCAACAGAGCAGTTGTACAGATTTGTCATGTTTATTTGACGATACGTTTACATCCTATAATTCTTGTTCAGGTCAGAATTCTTCGCATTCATTGCGAAAGCGATATATCTTCAAGACAGTTCTATTGATGCATTTACGAACCCCATGCAGCTTTTATTAGAAAATATAAATGTGTCTCTCATTTTCAAGGGCGATTTGTTTGGAATAAAATGGACATACCAATGTTAACACTCAAATGCTTCACAATACCGTCTCCCTTCGGGTTGGAGAAGATTAACAAAGCATCGCTCTATTCATTTCACTGCATCGTTGTAAAACAAAATAATATGCACAGATAATGAAAGTGTCAGCATTCAAACAACCAAAAGGGTTTATTCATTTGTCTGTGCGTTTGTTTCGGAGCATGAAAGGTTGAGTACGGGCGCCAATATAATTTGAATTGTCCATGGAGTGAAGTATCTGGCAGTGGTTATGTAGAAAATATAATGAAAATGGACATTGGGGTAGGCCTAATAAGGGAGCTCATAAATTTAAAATGGTTATTACTATGGCCAAAAACTCGTCCGGAAATCGTAATCGTTGAATTTGTTTTTCAACACGTCAAATATGCTCCATTCAGCAACGTGTTACACGGCCATAAATTGGAATAATTTGATGATTTACTGTGAAAATAAATTAGTAAAGTGACACATTTTATGACTGAATTTTGGATGATTTTATTGTAACAACATGCGTTACTCTTCAAGAAATATAGTAATATAATTCAAACATTACAGTCATTTACTGTAAACATTTTAAAGTACATACAAGTATACGTGCAATATGAATATGTAATGTCACCTGAAATGCATGTGTAGTAAAGTATTCAAGGGAGTAATAAATAAAGACAAATTCGGAGCGCAACTCAAAATGTGCATTGGGAACTAGTTATTGTAGTTGGAAAATGTCTTCGTATGTCTTCATGTAGATTTTTTTTCGTCAGACAATTAAATTATATATATTAATCATTATCTTATCCATTCATTCATTTATATATTTATTTTAAAAATTCCATTAATAGAAATTATAAATCCGCGCCAATACTGACGAGAATAGTATCGTGTATGATTGATATGGGAGCTATTTCACCAAAATTAACACTGCTGATCAAACTTAAATTTCTTGGAGAATACGTAATTGTAGTTTACATAATATGTACCGACGTTGATTAATAATAAAACTACCCAACTTGGATGACATATCGATATAGATTACGATATGATAAATTGATGATATACATGTATACTGTACTGTACTGTATAGTCAACAATCCTTTCTGACGTATCGTAAATGAGGGTGTTTGATAAAACTAGGATATTTCTCTTTCGTGTTCTGCAAACTTTAACCTTGGGACAGGACAACGCCTGTGCCAGGTTTGTCATTCAATCTGATTTTGGTTAGTGAAACGAATAAAATAAATCAGTTTAAGAGATCAATGCCGTTTCAGTTACAATATACATCTTCAAATCACTTCTCCCTTGTGTAACATAGCCAGTAACAAGGTACGCAGTCAACATATTTCAAGATAAATTTAAACCATTAATGCCTCCCTGCACAAATCGAAATTAAACAACATAGATACATGGAAGTTTGAGTTTAAAGACCTTTAGTGGATATGCGTATCGCATTGTTGATAGTTATGGTTGATCCCTTAAGAAGCAAAGAGACTTGAATATGTATAACAGCTCCAGCAGCGAAATATGGCATGAATTCTAAATTGATAGGGGTAATTAATTTATCAAGTCCCTTCAGAGGTTTCTAAGAGCATCAATGAATGTTAATTTGAATGTTCAATTTAAGTTTATTTCCACAAATTCATTAAAATTGCATAAAAAACCTTGTGGAGGGGATAGACGAGAATCATAAATGATTTATCAAGGGATATCCCCTGAAATATCTAAATGATATCAAGTATACAAATGTACAATATATAGAATTAATACTTTTCGAATCTCCTGTTCTGATTACGATGCGGTGTTAACATCGTTGTAGTCCGAACACACCGGAATTATGCATTGAAAAGCTCTATACTCTTATATGATTTATATGATTATGAGCAACGAAGTTTTTATCCAAATTATTAGTCGTCTGTTAAATTGAAAAGTAACACGTTAATGTGATTCAAAAGAAAAAGCCCTGCTGTTTTTACATTCAATTTAAACACTGAATTCCCAGCAGAAAAGAAAATGGGCCAAATTATGCATATCGTATGCCAGTTGAATTCAATACGATTGTCAGAACTTTCTCATCCACCATAATTAAACGAGGAACGTTCTTCTCCCTGTGCATTGCGATGAGAATGGCGGGATGTCCCGGGGGGGGGGGGGTCGCTCTCCACAAGGCCTGTCTCCCACCCGTGTCCAAGAGCCTCAGAAAAACACCCTAAACGGCGTAACCTACATAACCACATTTGCAACCCTAAATGGCGTAACACATCAGAAAAGCTACCCTAAGTGGCGTGACTCCCAGGAAATCCACTTATCCTGATACCCTAATTGGTGTGAACAGGGAATCCACTAATTTGATACCCTAAGTGGAGTAAACAGTGAAATCAACATATTTGATACCCTACCTCAATGTCCTTCTCATTCTAAAACATTGTTGTAGCATAGTGGCAGACCCGAAGAGTTCACTTACCAATTCAATTATAATAATTCTCCTAATTATCAACGTTCATTTTGGAGATGTTATCAAATCCACAAAAACTTCAGCCCCTAAATGGCGGATGCTTACATACACAAAAGACCCTAAACTGGCGTGACATGTGAGAAAAGCTACCCAGAGTGGCGATTGCCACGACGGTGCTCAAAAAGGTACGCCTTTTTCCAAAAGACGTTCGACGACGCCTCGAGAGCTGGAAAAGTGACCCTTTACGATGGTTTTCTAGGATGGCGCGGTGCGTAGCAGGCTGTGTGGAGAGCGACCCCCCGGGGGGGGGTGTCTTGTTTCATCAAAACTGTGGATCACTTTCTGACACTTTACAAGATGTGGTTGAAATCCCAATAATGCATTTTCACATTCTGCTCAATAAAGGATCTCAAAATGTCTTCGACTCTTCGTTAATGGGATTTGTCTACATTCGCATTTATTCTACCAGTCGCACGACAAGAAACCGATAAGTAAATATTGTTTCGATTTCAGTTTTCACGACATAATTTTACGCATCGATTAAATGACATATTCTTATCGTTTGGGCCATTTGAGAAATGGGCTGCATACAGCTTCGCTGAACCGAATATGGTCCATGATGAAACTTACTCTGCAACCAGTATGAATCATTAATAGATATGCGAATCGTGATTTAGAAGAAAACGGTGGGGGGGGGGGTCATCTGGAAGTTCTATTTCTGAATGGCAAATTGAAATTAAGTTTCGAGATATACGGAATGTGAATCCAAAATGTGCAATTAAATTTCATGTTGGTCACACTCTTGCGAATACACGTACGTACGCTCGACGGCTCTCTTGTATTGATGTAAATTTTGAAGTCTGGCCCCTTCCTTTTTCCCACTTCAGTGTAAAATATGAATAAAAAATCATATAAGGTCAACGCACTATTCCATTGCTGCTGGCATGGCCTCGATCTGTATTAGACAATTTAAATAGCTGTACACCTTACAAAAGTATATTACACCGGTTTAAGTTAGTGCATTGCCGTTTGCTTGTACTCTGTCGTGTGCGAACATCGCGTTTAAGATCGCCTAGATACGAGGCGTACTTCAAGATACAAATCATACAAATCACAGAACTCGCCAGCCCTGTAAATCGAGCCTGGACGCTGGACACGTAACGTAATTTATAGCTACGAGAGATCATGTGGGTCTCGAAATCTAGACCCACTGAGTTTGATTACGACGCCATTTAATCGCTAGCACTTACTGTCGTCGTGTTAAAGATGCCCTCAAATTGCGATGCTGTACTTTTCCGAAATAATGTTCACCTTTAGGGCAGAGAACGTTGTTTCGCCATGTGAAGATAGAGGGGTCCCGCGATATTTTCCTTGGTTGCAGTTGATTTTGTACGCCCCCTTCATTCAGCCGTCTTCACAGTTTGTTGCCATGTTGTTCAGCTGGTACGAAGTAATGAAATGTGAGACAGGTACTAGTCTACAAACACGGGTGCGCAATTTACCAGCAGAAAACAGCTGTCCAGTGTCAATGTCAATGTACTCTTATCCAAGTTTACTTCGACAGTGCTAGTTTATGTAATCACGTGGACCGCCTGGAAAAATCCTGTCGTCACGTGACTTGTTCCCTTAGGACCTTGCGGGAGTCTGGTTAAGTGTTTTTATTTGATATAACGCTGATGCGATTGCAGATATCATTCTAAAAGCGCGCGTACCATGTCTTGAGCTTGATACCTGATACCACGGACCGGCTCCCTCGAACCTGCTGCATCACATATTCACACCAAATCATAAACCTTCATGTGATTTAATTTGCACTAATAAACATGAATTTGGGATAAAACATACAAAATTGCGGCTCGCGCGTACGCATACATTAAGAGACCCACGATTGCAATCCTCGACCACAAGTAAATAATCAAGACCCTCAAAATATGGTGTACATGCCGAACTTAATGTAAATTTCCCATGCGACCACGCCCACATTTTTTTTGCTCCATCATCCGTTAAAAAAGGACAAGACACAGTGCATGGCACTTAAGTGGAAAGAAAGAGAACACACAACGGAGCTAGTCGTTGTGGGCCAGACGAGGAATTCGATGGAACAAGACTGCACCTGGCAAATATGTTAAACGTCAGTTCCGCGACCTACTACTGTAACAGGATTTGACCGGAAAAAGTGGGTGGCGGAGGGCCTATCGTCATTTCCTCACAACGCCGTTTAAAGTCCACACCTTCAACAGGCGAATCCCAAATTCAATCAAATCAAATGTCCACCGAAGTGGTTCCAAGATGCATACTACGATATGGAAAGTTAACTCGTAATCAGGAAAAACAAAACACCCTCAAAATTAAACAAAAGCAAGCTGGCAATGAAAAATCAATGAAACCATAAGAAATGGAATGTCTTTAGTTAAAACGATAAACGTGCCATTAAGAACCGTTAACCTATATACCAATACATGAAGAAGAAAAATATACATGCATTCGTCAGGCCTTGCGTTACGTATTCGTACAGACATGAAATTCATTGATAAGATCCTCTTCTAAAATAAACTAATTAATAAATATCCAATAAAACATGTCGGGTATTGTTATTACCTCTTCGACAGTCATTTCAATAATGTGTTCACAACGTTAAAAGCTATTCCAGACACGTGACAATCACAATCTATTATAATGCGAAAAGACACATCCTCAAACAGAACCACAGCCATGACAAATCCATTGGGAAGAAATTCACACGAAAGCCTGAAAAAGAAAACAGGAATCGAGTGTACCTCTCACAGTTGGACCTTAAGAAAAGAATACAGTCCCGCAATGGAATCCTGAAAGCACAACAGGGTCACGTCCTACCCTACCTTTGCAAGCACTCCACTTAACAGACGCAGGGCACTGCTTATGATAGCTCACATCTCTCCATAGTAGCCTCACTAGCATTAACCCATTTCCCTCTCCCCAGATCGTAAGGCATAACTTTCACATACCATCCAGTCCGAGCGAATGTTAATGAGAATTATCTCACAAATGACATAGCGCACCCTTCCAAATCACACAGAGCGGTAACATTTGAAAAATCAGTAATAAAGCATCACATGATCCCAAAAACTGACTATGAGGAAA
This sequence comes from Eucidaris tribuloides, assembly GCA_001188425.1. Classification (NCBI taxonomy): domain Eukaryota; kingdom Metazoa; phylum Echinodermata; class Echinoidea; order Cidaroida; family Cidaridae; genus Eucidaris; species Eucidaris tribuloides. The sequence goes on along the minus strand of JZLH01S0392194.1, from coordinate 62,780 downwards.
TAAAATGCGAGAAATCGGGCAAATAACCTGACTAACTCGGGAAATAACAATCGAAAATCAGTGTACCCGTAGACTCAAGTTAATTTCCATTCACGTTTCACAATCGCGAATCGGAATCGATATCATAAAGCCGTGACATACCCGATGCAAGTTGCGATTACCTGGGAGGAGCGTATGCAATCATGCATCATCTCCTCAACAACTGGAGTGCAGTCGAACCTGGCACGCGCCGGACCTTCACCGCGCTCAACGTCAATTGTCATGAAAAAAAAAAAGACACAAGACGGATACAGATACACCATATAACTTAACCATGTCTGCTGCTGTACAGATTTATTGTCTCGTTACTGCAGATATCATTCCCTGCTGTTACTACAATTGCTTATCCACAGTGACTTCTTCGTTGTCTAAAGAAAGCCTCGACTTGATTACAAATCTTACCAACCCACCCTAAGTTTTCATTACACAATATTCGCCTGTTAAATGCTCATCAACCGCTGCATCCTCATCAATCATAAATTCATTATGTAACAACATGATTCCTGTACAATCATTTAAAACCATCACCAATCGCAACGAAATGCATTCATATCGTAGTATACATATGACGTATAATAATATCTCCCAACCAATCAGACCAAAATGTTCATCAACAATCCTGAAGCACCACTGAGGTATGGATATTACAATCATTATCAAACGAGAAAAGGTGCAAGGTAATACAACACAAAGAAGCAGAGATATATTTCATATTCGATGCGTAGCGGCAAAATACATACATTGTGATCGCTGAATCCACACCACCATAATTAATTTCAGACACAATGAAAAATTCTTTAAATTAACGACATTGCTATAAAAAATTATCGGCGTTATATTGCCATATTCGTTCAAGCAGAATACACGCAATCAGTTCACCAACCTCATCGTAAATAAACAAATAGTACTTTCACGGATGTCCGCGCCACATTCGTTTTGTAAGAAAGAACGCATTATGCTGCATGCAAAGAAAATAAAATTGAAAGTCCAAGCCGACAGCCGGACTTGCTCTCGCAAAACTCATCCGACATACACACTTCTCTCCTGAAGTGGGACAAGAGAATCACAACGCTCGCACACGCCTGATCGCATCGCAATAACATGATAGGTCGGGATAATAAGCCTTTCTTCCTCCCCGAATCGTTATTGAATGCTACAGGAAAAATCATGCATACACGGCTTTTTGTCCACCTATGAATTGTTGTCATATACTTCATGAACGAAAGCTAATAAATCAATACCAACTTTTCGCATAAAACAACCGACGAATACGTGCAATGCGATGACCAACGCGAATGTCACGCAGCATAATCATCCATCACCAAAACTTTTCCTAACACGAAATACAAAGTTTAAAAAAGATTTCCTCTTAAAGAATCAAATCAGTGCAAAAAAACCACACAGGGATCTATGGGATCATTCACCTCTGTACAGTGAAATTTATGGGGCTCGTAGTATTGAGCTAAATTCACAAAATCCTGTCTGTGAAATCACTCCAAACGTAAAATCCTTTTCAATTAAAATAAGAATCGGATGTATTTTAAAACTGTGATCAAAATTCAATCATTCCTTTGAAGTATAGTTAAGAAGTAATCGTGAAGCTGTTTCTTATAAAAAGTTGATTAACAGCTCCTCTAATCAGCGCATTTCGTAATCCGCATTCTGTTCCGTATAAGCAGGGAGCCATTCAAAACACCCCCGCAGACCAGGAAAATAAACTCAGCCCTAGGCATGAGAAGACATGTTAAATCTGGGGTCAGTATACCTAAGAATTTAAATATGCGAAAAAAAAACAATAGCCGTTAATTATGTCTTGCAAAATTTCCTTGCGAGAAAAAAATCAACCCAGAGTTAACGGCAACATAATCTCCACTAGAACTAGCAACTCCTATAATTGCTAAAGGTCCCAGAGCGTTCTACTAAATGCCATTCGATAAACACAATGTAAATTAGCTCAACAAGACCCTAGCCTTAAATTCTATTTCCGAAATACCCTTTGAGACCAATAATGTGAGAGGAAAAGCCCTCTGAGATCCGTGCCTGCAGAAAATAGGACTAAGACAACAAAACAAAACTTCATTCACATCGAGAAAAGATGAAGGAAGACAAAAAGCAATGCACATCACGATCTAAACGTTACCTTAAAAAAAATTTGGGGTTATGTGGCCCTGTGATCCAAAGAGTTGCTAAGGCCATATCGATCTGTTTGGATTTTTTTCGGCAGATGGGAAAAACCAAAACCGTTTCCTGAAGATTTAATAATCGAATCTTTGCCGGGCCGGAATACACAGTGACAAATACGGAAGATAAGAATAAAATCTTATCATTACCATGTCCATGGAAAATATATCCTATACCAATCGATTCCGATTTACCGTGTTAAAAACGCAATAAATGAAGATCGATTTTAAAAACGCCAAATCACACTATCCTGAAGACGAAAACAATAAGTTCACTATGACATTAAATCCGTAGATAAAAAAATTCAATTATGTGACCGGATAAGTCATAAGGATAATGAAATTTAATAACACCAAATCGAATGTCAGATCAAAAAGTCGATCTAATTAGAAAATCGGCTCACAAATATAAAAACTGAGTTAACCAAAATAAATATTGCTAATAACTACAACTCTAAATAATAATTTTAAATGGAAGTTTTGAGATACAAAAAACACTCCAGGTTGACGCGACCCCACTTTCCTACACGTTCGAGGACATGCAGGGAAGATTCAATACAACCGCTGTAGCAACGTATCGCATGAGAAACATCCTAATACTGCCTAATTTCACAAACAGATAAATAGTTAGCAAATATATAAAAATACCAAAAGGACGCTTACCCATGGCCTGAATATATATCCAGGCAGTACACAATCATGTACCGCAATTCTCTTTCGGAATGGTAATAGCTCTCAACTAACATTAAGACTACGGTCATTGCTCTAACGATCGGCAAATCCGAAGCTACATGCAATACCTGAATACTACTCATACGATGGATACATACGGCCGACACTCCTGATTTCAAATGAAGTCAATACGCCCGAAATAATAATAAAATAGTCACATTATGAAACAAAATATCCCAATAAACGTCGCGCATGATAATGGTAATAAAAGGATAATTGGGATGGCGCTGCGGAAAAGTCGTAACATATACAACACACACCACACACACACACACACACACCACATACATCACACCACACGCGTGCCACAACGCCACCCCAACACACATACAAGCCGCCGCACACACAAACACATCACACACACATAACAGTCACACACACCACATACACACACACATACACACAAGCGCACACAGCACACACAACACACACACACACACACACCACACACACACACACACCCACACACACACCACTAACCCATTATACAGTATAAGAAGACCATTATTTTTATAGTATATAAATATTGGGATGGGCGAGAGATGACCAATATAAGTCTCACTTGGGTCCCCTGGATACAGTTCGTCTTTGACTTAAAATTCTAATTTGGGCCTAATTGTTAAATTCATTCCTAATAAAGATTATTTATAATTAAGATATTCTACCTGGAAACTTGGATAAAGCCGATCGCGTAGTCAATACGAGAAAGACGCCATCCGTGCCGATTCATTTAGGTAACAGCGATTTCTCTAGCGGGCCCATATCCCTGTCTTTATTACTCAACGTGAATGATCAGATTAAACGCATCCATATTATCAGATCAAAACCGAGTCCGAATAGAAAAAGTGGACACAAAGTGCTTAAAAGAATCGTAGAAAAGTCCTGTAATCATATCGATAGACTTCATTGTCCTCTGAAATGCCAACCGGAACACATCCAGTTAATGAATATATGGTTATGACGCCCTTCTCCGTTTCAACCAACATTTACAGCCGAAATAGAGTCGCACCTAACATACATTCTACGCTTTCGAGATACATATTGTTGTCTTAGTGAGAGCTCACCAAGAGGCGCGTATTTTATCAAAAAAGGCAAAATGAAAAGAATAAATATAAATAATAATACCAGTATAAATAATAAACAATATATAATATATAATAATAAATAATACACAACAACCCTGCACTGCTACCGTCGGTATATAATATACTATGAGTTGTGTTCATTCCAATTCAAATAATAGACAGACATAAATTATATATTCATCGAAGCACAAAGATTCCCCCCCAAAACCACTTCTCGCCCAAAATCCCGATTAAACATCACACAAACGGAAACTAAAAGCGCCTGACCGATCCTTCTTTATGAATGGAATATTCACGGATAAAAATGGTACGAGGCAAATAACCACGCATCACCCATCCATAAGGCGCAAGAAACATCGACGACATTTACACGATATGACGCAATAACGAAACTCCACGCCGCAATAAATAAGTACCTACCATCTATTCATGATGAGTAACATCGGTAATCATACTGCAAAAAGTCGCCCTCTTGTAATATTAACGCATTACCCATCATTTGGAGCGCCGACTCCCCCATAGAATAAGACCAGAGTCGATAGTACTGATCGCATTGGGTGCCTTTAGGTAACACATCATCAGCCAGAACCACTCGCATATTTTACCATGAACTCTATAACCCTGAAGTCGTCTCGGCCATATCTGAAATCAATTCCCCGCCACGTTTTTCTAGATAACTAAAGCGGAAAGAATTCGCAAACTAATTCCTCATTACCTGGAATTGGCGCTCAACGAGAAAATACAACGTATAACAGAACATCCTATTTGAATAATAAGCCAATAAATGTTCATTGTACATTTTGCTGCGCAGCCTGGCATGCGGTGACGGTTTATCTATCACAGCTTTTGAAAATAACAAAGGACTTATACAATGATCACTAATTGCAGAAATACCGTCCGGACATTGAACGCCACGTTGCTGAACCGAATCGTAAATCTTCTCTAAGTCTGGTACATTTACACGGAGGAAATTCAATGCGTTATAGTCATATAAAATAGCACATGAAAACATGATCTGTCTATATCATACCAAGTAAAAGATACACACAACACATAATCCAATAGAACCATCAGAGGTACAACACCAAAAACAGACACAAAGATTAATCCTGTTGGGAAAGTTAAACGGAAGCTATCCTTACAGGATCGGAGGGAAACAATACCGATGAAACTAGAAAAAGATGTAGGATAAGGTAAGAGCAAGCCTAAAGCGGTAAACTAAGCCTTATATATACATCTCTAACAAAGAAAAATCGGTCATTAGACACGAAAGATCTGAGTGGTATATCTGGACGTGAAAAACTTATTGAGGATATGAGAACGGTGTAACGAATTCGCGCGATTACCAGTCCATTAAAGGACGTACGAATAGAAATAAGATATCATGCCAACCCATGGTCTAGTATTGAAGCCGGAATCATGGGAACGAGTTCAACATCAAACGGAACACTTCACATTAAATAACTGACATCGAGCACCGGAATATTTTTTTACACGATGTCATAGATTTGTATAAGTACTCAACTAATATGACTATTTCAAAACATGATGATGCCATATAACCTAATGACGAATCCAAAAAAAATTAACTAACCAAGCGACATCATTGGGGATAATGCTTAACTGAAGATTAAATTAAAAAAATTGTAGCCTAAAGTCAATATCTGCAATCGGAAAGTTCTTTCGAAATCTTTAATGAAGCTAAACATAATTCTTTCTCGAAATTAACAGATATCAATTAATTCAACATTAAATAAATGATCTAAACCATTATATACACATTGGTTGGATACACTCCTGGTGAAGAGAATAGTATAAATATATAAGAATGCTTATTCAACAAGAAAATCCTTACAGGTATACGCATACCACACCTACATTTCTTGAAAACTCAAGGAATTTAATTCACACGTTTTTACTTTCAAGAACCAATTTCCACTAGTGCTCCTAATGCATGAGCGCCTTATCCGAATATCCGTTCATCGGAATTTCTCAACACTGATCACTTCGATACAACATTCCGCGGCAAACAACTCACTCCATCAAACCAACTTAAACTCATCGAATGCATACCCAAGGTAAACTAACGATTCATCGTCCAATCTAGGGGTAGCGAGAACCACAACATAACAAGATAAAATGATTGTAAGTCAAGGATTGTGCACGGGATAAATCGCTAAAGACCTTGTCTTAAGGACTACTTTCATGGCGTTTACCGCAGTATAATACCCTTATATGGAAAAGTCTCCCTTTTTTAAATGTCAGTTAGCATGGATAATGATATGTTTGTTCTCTTAACTGTTCATCATTTCTTGTTCGTTAAAAATACTCAAAATAATAGCGATTGCTTGTTTATACAAATGTATTAAATAAACCTAACTTATTTTATTTCCTTTATCCCTCCGTTCTTGAATTATTCTGATAAGCGAAATGTCTGAAATAATGTAAAATAACGAAGCTAAGCGTCAAAAATGGAAAAGAAGTCTATTAATTACAGAAGTTCCCTACTCTCAAAGTCGCTTTAATTGAAACCCGGTTGTGTATTCCTCCCTCTACTCGATTTAGTCACTTAGACCAAATATTTCACGAAAATCATTATGAATTATAAGACTCAAGTAGGTTAATTGTTCAACTCTAGCATCTTTACATTAAGTCTTGGGTCAGGTTCACCGTAGCATTCACAAGTAAGGTACGAAAATACGCATCTATTTACATTTTATGTTTCCCTATTGAATAACTCCTGACCCAATGAATAATGTGGAATCTGGCGTTGAAACATCGAACTGTCCATACGTCTTCAAGAATTCCTGTTTGCCTTTAGTTCATCCATCCACATTTAGTTCCTAACATGTGATCCTTTACGAAACGATGTTGCTAACATTGGACTAATATAAAGAAATATGAAGTGTAAATCTCTGATGTTGAGACCTTCTACCGCACAACTACCGATTAATCAAAATAACAAGGACTGATCTTATAGCTAGTTATACCAATAAAATTGGGTTAATTTTAATATGTAATAAACAAAAAAACTAACACCCAGATAATACCGGCCTGAATAGAGTTATAGCCTCAAGAGAGAACAATTTGTTATAGGTGGTTCAATACGGAACAAATCAGTTATGAATCATGCTATTCAAGAATGTTAGAGGTCAGATTTATGTCTCAATACCCCTACTGTACACAATAACTGGGGCACAGAAATCAAATGGCTGTGAATATGGTGCACCCCCACCAATTCACTCCAGGGCCATGACAATGCTGAATAGCACACCAAGTTAAACTGGTTTAATCACAGTTTAATTACGTCCAAGATTACATAAATCTTTAGAATATATTCGTACCAATCACGCTAGACTTATTCAGGCCACAGCAAATCACTGTGCTGAACATGTCACACATCTCAACAACACACCTCTATTCTGGATCACTCTCAATTGTACACAGGGGTCATTGAGCAAAAATTACCAACCCTTAAATAACCACGAAAACTAAATAAAACGAAATTATGATACGATTGAAACCATCCATCCAAACAAAAAACACTCTTCAGCTAAACCACAAACCATGCCAGGACACGTCGTCATAAAGTTTTGGAAAATCATACACATTCAACATAATAAGTTTATGATAACACCTATATGGAAATTAGGTTACACCGACACCGAATAAAAGATGCACATTGCTCGCGACAATATCTCAGAGACAAATAGGATTAGCTTCCAATTGGTCCCATTCAGTATAAGGGTAGGATTAGTTACTGGTAAGGGCCCAGTTGGGTTAGGTGGAGGTTCAGGTGTGCATGAAAAACGAGCAAATGTCCCGATCACATCGGCATATCAAATACAATATCAGAACTAATATCACTTACACGATGACCTCCTGTCCCAAAAGGATATTGAAAGATTACATTCATTTCAAACTTGATTTCAAATGCGATAGAAAAGATGACATTGAAAGAAATAAGTTCCCACATGTATTGCTAACCGCCAATAAAATCGCACTTAATGAATCCTGATATGTAATTAATACCTATATAATTAAACGACTCATATCCCCCATAAACTTTTGGGCGAAATCACACGTAAAAATTACAATTAAATCATGGACAGCATTAATGCCACAATTAAGATACATTAGATTGCAATAATGTAATAAATATAAAGTCCTCAGCTCCGGATAACAAGTCCTTCCACCTACCCTCCACAATACAACAAAAATGTCAAACGTTCTCTATTGGGACTAATGTAAGAAAAAAATAAGACTAAAGTAATAATGTAAATAATATATACAATGCATCAAACATAATAACAAACACGTAATCCACCAGTACCGTCAGTCGGGCGGCCATTTGCATCTGTACTGCACTTCATTATTCCAATAGATTTTACTTAGCTTGTGCCCAAGTTCAAATCAATCTTATCAAATCTAACGTGATATCCGTTCCACATCAGACGGACATCGCAGATTATTTTTAAAGTAATCCCAATATATTCCTTCGCGAAAAGTTACCCGATCCTACACACACTTCCGCATGTATAGAAAGCGCAGAATTAGTATAACATAGCTATAGGCAAGGATGATCATAACCAATGTGTATACCAAAGTTAACGAGATGTTAATGAAGTAACAGTACACTGGTTCCTTCCACCCTAAATTAAACACCGATCCATCCAAGTCAACAAACCATAAGTCAAAAAATGATATATCTAATTTTAAAAGAACATGCCAGAATAACAACCAAATCATAAAAATGACAAAATATACAATAGTACTTCATTCATTCCATTCTTTATAAGAAATAGGGTCCTACAGCAACCATGCCCACTCCTTTGTTGTACTACGTGTGTCAACTTGAAAAAATATTCCCAATCCTTTAATGAAAAATGAAAAATCACGGTAACATACAACAGCAGCGTAGATATCCTATCATCTGGTGCTTTATTATATTTAAAAGGGTGAATTGCTGATTTCTCGTCACCGAGAATCACTTCCCACATGACTAATTATCTCAATTCACAGACAAATAAATATTGCTGGGAAATGAATGAGTACCATACACTGTCCCAATAGTATACACAGTCAGATTGAGCCATGTGTCTTACGCAAAAAAAAAAACTGTCCAATCCTCACGTTGTAGGGTTATCTATTGGAATATCCTGTAATGGGCACAACCGGAATATTATGTGGCAAGTTGAAATATAAATGTCGTAAACATGTTACCCTGATTGCTCAACAAAAGGCGGACTTTGGGACAAATCACCCACCTACAAAGCAGAATTTGGTTGACTAGACATAAAAAGGGAAATTGAATAATGATGACGAGTGCATAAAGAAAGTTCCTCGACACAGCAACTGACACTTTAACAATAAAGCCACATCTGGCATTAGTGAAATTCAGTTACAGTTCGAACACATGATAAGAGCTAGCTTAAATACACCCATGCCTCATGATATGACGATCATGGTATAATCACGTACAGCCCACAAACATAAGCACAGATTTAACACACAAGGACTTCCATTTGCTTTAGTGGACTAAATCGTCTGCCTTTTTTTATTAACTCCGAGAAGTGGCCCCTTAAATCCCGAATTAGTGACTTTTAAATTTTGCTATTAGAATGACGAAATAAACCGCAATCCATGAACTTTTTTGAACAGTTCAGTACCCGTGAAAAATAGGTCAGAGATGCTTGCCTGGTTTCCCGAGGCAAGAACCAAAAGAATTACAAATCGCTTCTTTTGTGAATAAACCGACTGTGTCTACCCATAAATGACCGTTGGAACGAACCATTTTCGATAGTTCCGAAATAAAGTCCGTTTCTTAATGGTGTTGATCAGAAGATCAATGGAAGTCGGAACCGTCCCCAAAATAAGCACCCACCAGCCACCCTGATGCGGTGTCTAAGCAGTTCTCATGTATATCAAAAACATCAACTTGGTAGAAGATCTGTTTTACATCGGAAATGAAAGAGTCACAAGAACACAAACAAATGATCTGTCATTGCAACCTCTGCGGATTCATCAACCCTAATGCTTACAACATATAAACATAATACACGAATTGTCAAAACAGTAAAAAACATAATCCGGTACCAAAATCAATTTCAACTACATGACTTCCGTAAAGTGACACGCAGCCGATCATGTATCCGTTCAACAAATACTGTTCTGTGCACTCCATTCTATAAGTTCATTATAACGAACAGATACCGTCTACACTAAATGACGATAATAATGGGAGAAAAAACCGAGAAGACCGTGACGCAGTGTGTATTCACTGCTTGTATCACCCCAACCAATAACCGCTTCGTAAGAGCGAGAACGCCAGTTTGAATTGTGAAGCAACAAATCGGATAATAATATCCGTACGTCAATAATCACATGACGATAAAGTAGCTCTATCCAAAATTCCTTTTCGTCTTCACCGCAAGTTGTGGCGTGCGACTCCTGAAAAGAGTTCAGCATGACTGGCCGCAATGAGCCAATATATATAGCAACCACAGAAGT
>JZLH01S0392139.1:8440-37608 GCA_001188425.1 Eucidaris tribuloides | reverse complement strand
ACAAATGAATTCTAATGAAAGTTGAGGTTTTACTACATGTACTTGCTTTGTGCGTAGGTGTTTGTCAGTAGCAAGCTGGAAACAACCTGTAATGTGGACGGGATGTGAATATAAATTAAACTCAGCTTAGAAAACAGTGTCTGAATGACAATGCAAAATTGGTCAAATGAAATGTAACAAGTTGCACAGTATCACCATCACTTAAGCACCACCACTCCCCACTTTGTAGGGTTGAACCCTTCATGTCCTCAGTGGCCCTTCTCCAAGCTTTTTGATATTGGCCGAGATTACATTTTCTGAAATAGTAATTTTACAGTACGAGACTTGTGATCAGGAAATATTTGGCCATTTTTTACCTTCATCGAAGAGTTTCTGCTAAGAAGCAAGAATGGCAGCACTGTTTTGTAACAATGGGTATATACATGTACACAAATAAGTACACAAGGAGCCTATTGCTTAAAACTTTAACCAGAGAACCCCTATGGTAAAATGAATGATAAAATCATGCTGACCGGAGTTTTAATACTTAACCAGAGAAATTTCTCTGATTAAAGTACATACATACATGTAGGACCCTGGTCTTTATAATTCAAATAGTGTGACATGTTTACAATTATAACATGCTGTGGGACATTAAAGACACTATTTGACATTGTGGAAGCACCTTTTAAAAAAAAATGTCAAAATTTGACATCTGACCTACATGATAGTGTTTAAATAGACAAAATAAACACCCTAGAATACAAACATTTAGACAATTATGGTGTCACTACCAAATATGCATAGATAGAGCATATGAATTTATCTCCAGTGGGGAATGAGTCTACGGCACAGCAATCTATGGGGGAATCTAGAATATGGTTGCTTACTGAATTTCACTTTTTAAAAGCATTAAATGAGCATTTCGAAGAAATATAATATTTCAGGGATTCATTTTTGGACTTCATAAGAGACACACATAGCATTAAGGATTATGTACACTGCTCAGATATTTTGAAACTCGAAATATTTGCAAATTTTGCCTTTAAGGTGATATGATCATCGTGATGAAAACAGAATCATCGCTGCTTTGAATTCTGAACGGAATTTGTTCTGCAAGTCATTGCGCTGTACAAGTATCGCCATATCATCGCTAGATTATCTTTAAGAGAACACTGTCTATCAGTCTCTAGATGATGGTGTTGCTAGGCAACCGGCGGAAGATGCTCATCTCATCTTCACCGACCACCTCCTCAATTGCTCGGCACGTAATTCCAGCGATCTGATTACGCGGAGGGGGGAGGATCCCCCGTAATTGCAAAATCCCAGGTAATGACCGCCTGGCGAGGCAGGCACAGAAGCAGATTATTCTCTGGAATCTCATATCATGTTCCGTAATTGTCCATTCTAATGGCTGATTAACCGCGAGTTTGTCTTCGTCTGGCCCGCCGTGAAATGCCCCACGACATCTGCATACCTGCGAACATACCTCATTCTATTTACGCGACGAGCCACATCCGTACGTGACCAGAATTTACCGCACACGAAATGAAATTAAACCGTAGCGTGAATGTTCACACCTTCCTGCTTCTAATCTCACTGGCTTACTGTGCATGTGTTTTTTTATGCCAAGAATGTGTGCACAGGAAGAGGCTAAAAGGTATGACATCCTCTGTCTGATCACTGATGGGGTTTGAAGGATATATGACCATGCTGTAATTTCACAAATCCTCAATTTTTTTTGTTTTTAACCAAAACATTCCCATAATTTAAACATTTCAAAGAAAGTATTTTGATGTCTGCTTTGTTCATACAAAAGTCACATTTTTAACTCTCACATTACACCAAATATGAGCACAAAGAAAAGATGCTTTGATTGGGTTCATAACTGAATTTTGATGGTCTAAATGGTGAGAAGGGGTAGAGAAGACTCTGACCCCCCCCCCAAAAAAAAAACTTACACCATCCCCTTCAACTCAACATTTTCATCTCAACATCTAGTTAACAAAACAGCTACACATAGCCTTTGGTCAATTAGATTCTAAAATGAAGAGTTATGATATGTTTTTCAGAGAATTTTTTTCCCTGTTGGCAAGAGGAAGGTTGTTGCTCTCTGTTCCCCCTCATACTTCACTTTAAAGAAATCCCCATGTTTGCATTTTTTTTCTTACAACCAAAAATGCTGTAAATTTCCATGAAATTATGTGTTCTACAACTTTCTATGCTTATTTCCTGGTATTTCTTGTTTTCCATTTAGTAATTTTTTATGATTGGCTAATACGGAGAACCTGCTACTGTCATCCTGTCCTTTTCAAGTAATCCCAAGGCATTAGCCATTGTATGCATGATTTTCTACGTAATTGCATACTTTATGTACCATGGTTGTATTTTGTTGTATTTGCTTTCCTGCAGGGTTGTCATATTTCCCACTTTTTGTCATATTTCCCAGACACCCTCTGATATAAATTTGCCTTTTCATGCATGTACAAAGTCAAAAATTTCCCAGACGATTGGGTGGGAATTAAGATTCTGATCGGGAAATATGCCAACCCTGCTTTCCTGGAAATTCAACACATATAAATAAAAGATAAATATCACATTCATCTTCATTTGGAGGGGATATATTTTCTTAAAATTGTAAATGCCTGTTAGATCCAGGTAATTCAAATTTCTGACGAGTATAAGAGATTGGAATCTACATCTATCAAGATTCAGCCCCATCAGCGACAGCTATATTCATGGTAACATGTATGCACAATTTATCCTATGTACACAAATCAAGTATGAAGGATTGGGTATAATCTCTCAGCGCCTTCTTTGCCACAGCATCAGTGAGGTTCACACTTCACTCTTATCTCAATGTTAACTCAAAGTCGCATATAAATGTAAATGTAGCTTCAAGGATAAGGGATCTTCAAGGGAGTTAAACTTGAAGTCCAGTATGATCACCCTTGTGGTTAAATGATTTTCAATCCATTGAAGACTAGACACAAGATATCTCGTCGCGAGATCTATGGGAAATGTGTGTTAAAGGGACGCGCCGCTCGTAATCCATGTACGTTTATTTACCTTACGCTTGCCCCTATTGCAAGGCAGTGCGTAACACTAAACTCTATGCTAGTTCAGTGGTGCGTAACAACAATCGTGGAGCTGCGAACAGAATTGCCGATTTGGGTCAGTTGGGCTTAGTTCGCCTTTCTTCGGGTGAATACGTGCTGCATAGGGAATTGCACACAATTCATGCGCGCTCGTTTTCCAAAAGTATACGGGCATTCCCGAATATTACCCGAGTCGGGCCAGGTCCAAACGCCCACGACTTGCGACTTTACGGTCCCTTTAAAGCAAAATCGAACCATCTTCAACGGGTTAATGGTCATTTATGAACAGTACCACATTGAGGAATGTTTGGAAGGTAGTGTGAACTTCAAAGTTATCACCATGTTTGTAGTTAAGCTGTACCCCTACCAGCTCTGATTCACTTCCAGTAAAGAAAGCCACAGAAAAGGTCATCTACCTGGAACTAGGGTCATGGTGTGCTGAGCATCTCACTTACCAAAAAAGAGGAGCTTATTTTTAAAGAAAATATGAGTCTTATCATCGATGAAAACTGTGTGAAAACAAACCTGTAGTTGTTGAGTAATCTTCTTGCTATCAATGATAATATTCCATGTGAAAAAACTCTATTCTTTAATCAGTACTGTTGTCTGCTTTGGAGTGTAAATTGCTTTGATTCTTGGAGCTGTTCTTAGAAAGTACTTGAGACCAGAAATGTAAACACTTAATACTAGTTTAGAAGTAAAGTGAAGTGGGAATCCTACTGTAAGAATCATGATTTTATGTCTGATTGTTTCTTGGTAATTTCAACAGATGTTACAAAGCATATATCGTGCACAACAAAGTTCTGGGAGTTTGGGTTGAGCACAAAGTGGCTGTAAGCTGTCACTAGCAAAATATGTATGGATAAATATGGGCACAATGTCACATGGACAAAAATTCTATTCATGAAATAATCACTCATTGACTTCTCACTTTTAGAAAGCGTTCACCCCAAAAAATTCATCTTCACCAAAACTCGAGTAGATTGCCCGTTTAAAGCAATTTGGAGGCAAATTTATCTCTTAACCCATTGGAGACGATTTGTTTTTGCTTTAACACGCATTTCCCATAGACCTCGTGACGAGATATCTCGTCACTTGTCTTCAACGAGTTAATAAAGTGTTCTAAAAGATTCTATTGTACTGTGGGGTAATGTAATGGGAAAACATCAAATTACTGGACATCCCTGAAAACTACCTTTTTACTGTGGAAATACAAGTACCCACTTGCAAAGTGTAAGAAGTTTGGTTACTTTGGCACTGTGGGATTTAATAGAAAGTCACTTTACAGCTGGCACAATCGGATCCCGTGGTTCAGTCCAGAATGTAAAAACTTCCGCCAGGTGATAGCATAATTACAGTAGTCATGAACATTTCCATGAAAAGTACATGTTTGTGAAACACTTTGTTTTACAAACAGGTGAAAATCTTTTTTTTCTCTCTGCTACACCATGCAATGTTTATTTTAGTTTGATATCACTTGCCTATGCAGATGTGGGCTACCCACCTTGCCAGGTGGCCCCTGGTATCGTAGGCAGCAAGCGGCGGAAACAAGTTTTATGACATCATTGCAACTAGATGTACGCATCATCAAGTAATGCAGCACTTTTTCTGCAATCAGTTTACATACGTGTGCAGGTGAACACTGTATGTGCCTAAGTGTATAATCACACCCTTTATCTTATTTATTTATCTTTTAATGGAAGTTCTGAATCATTTACTGATTCAACAGTATACATCACTTGTAACCTCAAGATTTTTCATAAGTAATGTACAGACAGAGTTGCTAATCTCGGTGAATGAAATTGCGTGAGACTCCCATCTAGGCCAATGATGTCACCGAAGGGTCCAAATGTGTGAGATCACATAGAAATGCATGAAAAATCAAACAAAATACTGGCGTGAGAAAGGGCCAAAATGTGCGAGTCTCATGCTCATTGCATGAGAGTTGGCAGCCATGTGTACAGACCGCTAGATGCTCTCCTTTCATTTAAACATCATAATTTGTCACTATAAACAATTCACAGTAGGTATGATGTTGTTTTCTGATGTCTGGGCTGGCAATAGAATACTTTGTGACAGATTGACTAAAAATTTGTCTAATTGACCAAAACTGCACCTAGGCTTTAAAATATTATGTAAAAAGCCCTTGAAGACTCTGGAAATAAAGAGGAAACTGGGTAAATAGATCACCAAATTTATTGGGCACTGACAACTTTTCACATGAAGATGAGCAGAAAATGCTGTAATAAAGACTGTAACCTACTTAAACAGTATGCATGACCATGGAATGCAACCAGAGGAAAAAAACAAACATTACAAATACAGTAAGTACATGTAAGTAAGCTTCATGCCATTTTCAATTGCACTGTAAATGAAGTCTTCCTGCTCTGAATGTACATGTACACAATGATTTCAGACGCATGGGTGCCGGGGCATGTTGCTTTCCAAATAATGGACGGTTGCCATGGAAATGATTGTCCACAAATTGCTTGAGCACATATACTGATCGCCGAGAAAGAAAGACAGGAATAGAGTCTGCACTGTTACTGTGTATGCTCAGTTGCTTTCAAAACTTCATATTCTGAATTAAGTATGTACCATCTCGCAATTTAAGATCTACTGAAAAAAGATCTTTTGCATTGTCCAAGTATTCAGACCAAGTTTTATGGGGAGCGATCTTTCACTCATGCTGCCCCTTCACTCTGGAATATCATCCCATCATATTTGAAGAATTCCTCTACAACACAAAAGTTTGAATCTTCCTTAAAAACATATTTATTCAAGAAGTACTTTGACTGAGTTATCATTAACAGTTGCCAGCATCTTTCTTTCTTAACATTTTCTTTTTCTTTCAAAAAGCACATAGAGACGTATTGTGGTATTAGTATTATTCTTACATGCAGGTCTTCTCCCCCAAACGACTCTGCACTGGACTTAAAGATTGAGTTTGGGATTTGCAAGTCCATTACTTCCCTTCATTATCAATAACAAACGGTAGTTTAGTACTTATAAATGGTGTGTTGAAAGTTTGAGAACCATACGTCATGAATTTGTTGTTTTATGAGAAAAACTAATAACGATATGTTACCAGAATATTGTTCTTTCCGCAAGTTTAAATTTTGCTCAAAATTGCCAATCGCGGTTATGTGTACGTTCGCATGACCAGCGGAGCATACTGATTGGGTTAAACGGCTAAACTCCGTACGACGTTCGGCTAACGGCTGATCGGACAATTTTGGAACGGCCCGTGCATGTTAACGTCACTGTAAACTTTGAAGTTTAAATGTCCAGATTTTCACCCAAACTACGATACGTATTCTACCCAACGGTTCTATGACAGGTGTTTATTTATACTAATCTTCACTTTGTGAACGATTTGAGCTGATTTCATTCATTTTGCTGTTTTCTGACGTGCAAATCCCATACTCTGTCTTTAAAATACATAAAAGTTAGTTTCTTTCATATTGTATTTACGCTTGGGATGGAATTTTTTTGTCATCGGGACAAAACCAGATAATCAAGACTACTACCATGGAGTCAAAATCCAGATTTATTCAACTTTCATGTTCAGGGCTTGACACTAGCACTTGCCCGGGGCAAGTAAATTTTTGCTGTGAAAAATTTAGGGAAAATAATTTCACTTGCCCAAATGGGTATCATGTTCATCTCTTAAATCAAAAGAGTATTAAACTAAGAATTGTTTTTAATTCAGTTTCAATTTGTGTTAATTCCAAGTACAGTGTATGTAGAATCTGTCCCTTTCAACAAGGTACTTTCTCTAAAGCAACACAATTGCAAAGCATTCTGTTCACTTGGGCAAGTAAAAATTTTGTTCCGGCAACTAAATGAAGGAAAGCAAAAAGTTGCTTCTCAAATGGGGCACCCAATCAAAAAGGTGACTGTCGAGCCCTGGTATATGTATATGGATAATATTATTTTGCAATTTGGGAAAAATTGAAAGCGGAACAAACAATCAGCAAAAATTCACACTTTTTCACAGAAACATGCTCATACTTGAAATAGGTAAATTTTTTGTCAAATGTTACTTTATGAATGTAATTATCACTATCATTTACCAAACATATATTTCAGTCAATTTCATTTTCACTTTATTTTTTGTCAATTGTTATTTTATGGATGTAATTATCACTATCATTTACCAAACGTATATTCAGTCAATTTAATTTTCACTTTATTTTGGTCTGGTTTGTTTCTGTTTATTTTCGTTATAAATACCTATTGATGTGTGTTTTTGTATATTTTTGTGTAAGTTATGTCCCATGTACTGTAGGTAAAATTGATTTTTGTTCTTGTTCGTACATGAATATTGAATATTGAACTTGCCTACGTAATGTAGATTTTTATCATATTGTAAAATGATGCATTCAGCCTGTGCTGCTAATTTGTGTATTTTATCTACCAATAAAAATAATTAGTTACTGAGCCCAGAATTAAATAATGTGACATTAACCAAGTCACACATTCAAAATTAAAGTACTAGCTGTATCAATGTGTATAATTAATTTTCCCATCATGAAAAGGCTGCTAATTTTGGTCTTGGTATTTTTGCTTTCTCAGAGATTTACTTTCCGTGTAACTGAGTATATAAAATTAAAAACAAATTATGAAAACACCAACAAAACTTAAATTTTATTACATCCAAAAAACTTACTAAATTCTTAACATATTTGTCACTAATATATTGATTGATTTCATGGTCAAACTGAAACTGCAAGTACTGGTACATTTATTAATCAATCTATTCATTCATTCTAATGATTATTCTATTTACATGTATTCACTACCTATTTAATTGCATTAATTTATTTGATTACATTTGTTAATCATATCTTTTACTTCTTTCTTTTAATTGGGGGTGGGATGAAGTAGGATAATCCAGCAACATACATTTTCTAACTAACGGTTATTTTAAAACCATGATAGGATTAATGCATGCATGTATGTATGCACATTAAAGTATTGTTTCCATGACATGCTTATCAAATTCTGTTACATCAGTACCCGTGGGTGTTTTTTTTTTTTGAAAGAGGTAATCTTTGGCTACAAATGCTGACAAACATTACATGACAAGGGGATTTTATAAACATTGCAGTTTGTCCTACAAGAACATACATGTAACTACTGTATATTTTTATCCTTATACAATATTTGATTCGTGGAAGAAAATACTATTCTTTCTACTCATACCTCTAATTTATAAGAAGATGAAAAATTTGATTTAATCTCTACAGAGACTGCAGTATATTCACTCAGCACTTAAAATCAAGGACATGCTGTCTCAGCTTTCAATTATAGTAGCAACATTAAACTAATCTTGATTAATAACATTATGAAACATAACCTCTATTGATAACAATCAGAACATGAGTAATGTCTTTTGATAATTATGTTTTCAATTTGTAACGTAGGCTGACCAAGTGTAAATCACATCATGTGGTATATCTGTTTGGTAACCACCACATCACTGGATTTTAACAATGTACATGTAACACAATCAATGATAGAGGGCGCCAAACAAGTGGACTGGGCCAAACCACTGTGTTTAGCTGCCATTTACAGCATGCGAAAATGAATGGCTCTAAATCATATTCCCATAAACTTGTAAGTCTTGCAGAATCAACAAGACAAACAAACAAAACGAAATAAACATAATTCATACACTAAACTAAAAATTACATCTGAAATACAACAATTGAGCCTTTATTTTTTTAAACTTTCAAATAAGAAAAATGTTTTATCAATTTGTCACACACAAAAAAGTTGAAAACCTTGACAGAAGACAAACATATTCCTTCTGTTATGGTGTTTGTTACTCATTTCAGTACCACACTAAAACAAATCACATGCACTGGTGTTTAGTTACAAAGGTACCTAGATTAAAAAAAATAAAAAATCACTCCGAGTGGTAAGTTGTCTGACCTTTTAAAGTCACTTGGACTTTAGTGATAGGAGTAATGTGCATGCTGCAAGTTTTTACAAGATATTGGTTTATTTATGTAGTGACATTGAGCGTCTAGTATGACTATGCACTGAAAAGAAGACAAGCATGTCAAATTATATCATTTTCACCCATGAGGTTGGTCAAAATATGTTGCAAGAAAACCATGTCTATTTACATAAGTGTAGAGGCTGCTGGCACTGGTCCAAGTTCACTGGTGTGGGTTTAGGGTTTTAATTGGGTAAGCTTTGAATAGCAGGTTTCAATTTTCACTAGATCTCAATGATACTTTCATCCTATGTTAAAGACACATTTTAACACTATGAAAGCCCCATTTAAAAAATCGTCAAACTTTTATATACAGCGTGTCCCAGAAAAAATGTCCCTCTCGTAGATAAGAGGATAATTACCAAAATCTAGTTTTATACTCAAATACGTTTACGTAATTAGAAAGCTCATTTTATTTTCTAACTTCTGTGAAAATTTCATTGGTCTCGCTTCATTGGTTTTGAATACACAGTCCATTATGTAACAGCAGTGCTTTTCAGTCCATTCCAAGTTTGCAGTGCTTCATCAATGCATCAACTTGAATGGTAATCATGTGGAAGGATGTTCAGGAGAACAATAAACTGGTTTACAAGCTGGACATTGAAGGACAATCTTTAAATGGAACACATCCTGTGAAAGCAAACATGACCAGTGGAATTGAATTTTGATTAGTTTTCATTTTAAACAGTGAATGAACTTGAATTTAGTTACTTAATAACAACAAGAACACACTCATTGACATGAAAGTGAAGCACTGAACAATGCATGGTATGTCTGTAGTGTGCATTTATTTTTAGAAAATTTGGAATGTGTAGGAAAGCACTGCTGTTACATAAGAGCACGTATATTCAAAATCAATGAAGCGAGACATTTGAAATTTTCACAGGAACTACAAAATTAAATGGGCTTTCTAAATATGTAAATTTAATTGAGCATAAATCTTAATTTTGGTAATTATTCTGTCGTCTACAAGAGGGACATTTTTTCTGGGACACGCTGTATCTGACCAAGAAGACAGTGTATGAATGGCAGTATTGAATGGACAGATGAACACTCTAGAACACAAAATTTTGGACAGTTATGCAGTCACTAGCAAAATATGTACAGTTGAATATCAGTGTATACATTAATGTCCTACTGTATGGACCCCCAAAAATGTTCAATCAGTCTATGGGGAAAAACTGGAATGGTTGTTTATTGATTTTTATTTTTTAGAAGCACTTAATGATCGCTTTGAACTAACATTTTTTTCTCAGGGCTTCATTCTTTAGACCTTATCACTATCAGAGACACTAGTAGTATGAAGGACCATGTACATTGTAGCTCAGATTGTTTAAACCTGGAAACATTGTAAGTGAAGCCTTTGAATGACTTTAGCTGTGCTAGATGAGCTCATGTTTGTATGAACAATCAAGAACACTATCTTTCAACTCATTGCTTCTGGGAACTGATTTAACAAGGAACAGACAAATGTGATTTTTTTTTTTAAATTACAGTACATGTATGTATAGATCAACTATCCTGTGCTATCTACTTTGTTAAAAACATGTTAATATATTCACAAACCAATGATTTCATTGCATCCTTTGACAATGTTTGAGTATGAAACATACCTTGCTGGATCATGCATAAATCATATTGTGTGAGCAAATAATCTATCAATCACCATTAATAGCAAAAGTGACAGAACAAGTTAAAGTACTGATTTTCTCAGCCATAATAAACATAATTTACAAGTGACATGAGGGAAATATGTAATGGCCATGATTGTATCAGTGTTGCCATAGTTACCAACAAACAATCTGTTATGTCCACGACCTGACGTCAGCAGCTTTCTAGGCAATCTTTTGGAGGAACCGAAATAGACGCTCAGATGAGATAATTATCAGCATATTTCTGTGGCCAAAATCTATCATCTTGCCATTATGTGGATGGAAAATGTTTTTCTTGGGTGACTAGTATACATGTAGCTTAGTAGATATTAATAAATCATATTTGTTTTTATTAAACTGCAGTTAGACATCTAGTATTTTTTTCTTCAAATTATTAATATTTCATATTATTATTTTTCATTAGTTGATTGTTATCATTATCATCATCATCATCAGTCATCATCATCATCATCATCATCATCATCACCATAATCATCATTTCTTATCACTATCCTAATTATTACCATCACCATTTGTTGCAAAGAAATAGTAGGAGTTGAAGCAACAAACGTAGTAGTGGTAGTAGCAGTCTGTAGTAGTAATAGTAGTAGTAGTAGCAGTTATGTACTGTAGTAGCAGTAGTTGTAGTAATAATCATCACAGCATATTTACCATATAAATGTATATGTAATTTAGTAGCTAGGCTAGTACTGCTACTATGACTGCTACTACTACTGTACTACTTCTACTACAAAAAGACTCCAAATTTAAGCATCATGTAACTGTGGAAATTTTCTCTCCTGGGTTATGGTCCCCACATAAATTGCAATTTAAAAGGAAACATCTAGATCCTGAAATTACATGGGTTAAAGAGCATTAATGCAATGATCAAATCTGCAAAAACATTTCACCACAATATCGACTACAACCCAAATGGAATATAATTAGGATGAAGACATGGTGGAATATTTCAATTTTGACACGATCATCAACGGGGCCACAGGGGAAGGACAAATAAAATACCGGTACTCAAGAGATTCATAGTTTACATTAGATGGGGTTGCTCTGCAATTATGTGACGTCATTTCTTAGACTTTACACGGAAATGATTAGATCTACATCCTTGAGGTCATCATTACTAAATCATAATGCAACCACCTTGTTAAACATGGCGCCAGTATCACAACGTTCATTAGTAATGGAGTATTTGTGTAGGCTCAATTTCCATGGATAAAGCATGTCATACAAGTATGGGGATCTATGTTACAAATTTAGAAAAAAATTATAATGGAAAAAAACCTTTTTCTATTTATTTATGTGTTTATGTACATGTATTTATTTACTTATTTAAAGGTGATAAGATGTATCAGCAATACAATTGTCCCTTGTCTGCATTACATCTTGTACCTTGGGAAACCACTTTCTTGATTTCCCTTCACTGTACCTCATTTTTTAATTTTTCTGGACAAAAAAAAGACAAAAATTGTACGATGTACATTTGAGAAAACATCACTTTTATCAATTTCAGAAAAAACAAGGATTCAAGTAAACAATTTTCCTAAAATTCCAAGCAAAACCTAAAATCACATAATCAGACAATTTGTTTTACTTGAAAATTGAAATGCATGTACTGTATAGCCCTTTAAAGACTGCCCACCCCATTTTTTTTTTTTTTAGGGGGGGGGGGGTGTTGTGGGAAAACGTTAACATTACAATAGCCCTGTTACCAGTAACACCAAAAACACAGTTCATTTGTCATAAAATTTTATGAACAATTCAAATTAAATGGAGCATAACTACATGAATGTACCTTGTACTTTTTTCCTTGAATCTTTCAAAAGTACTGGTATACGTATGTATAAACAAGAACCTAGTAACAGATTTTTTCTTTTTTTTACAATGACATGATGTAGGTTTTTAATAATCAGGGAGCAGTTATCACTACCTACATTTTCTTTGGCAAAAAGGTCGGGGGCTCCCCGACTTTTCCATTTTTTTACCAATTTCTAACAAAATGGTTAGTTTTTCACATTCAGAGCGAGTATTTTTCAGGGCATTAACTTTTGTCACTGGTGCAAGTTTGTGCCACAAATGGTACCCTTTCAATAGTGTTATTACAATACAAGGTATGGCAGTAATTTAATGAGTTATTATAATTTTGCATAGTAGAGGAGTAGCCCTCACTAAATCACCTATGAAACTGGTAGGTTTACATTTGGATATTTTGATACAAATCGGAGGTTTTATTTATCATAAAGTTTTTGTGAAATGTGAAAAAAACATTGTACATTTTCAATACATTTCTGGATATGCATTAATTTGAAATAAATAACTTCATAAAATTCATTACAACTTCAGAAGTATTCTCAAGAGTTTAAAGCCCAAGTTTAGTTTTGGGGATTTTTTTGTTTATTTGAAAGCTTTATGCCTAAAGGTCACATCACACCAATAACAGATTCTGAATGTCTTTCGTTTTTTTTTATTAATTAATGAAAAATCTCTTGGGGGACCCCCGAGATTTTTGACTATATTTTACATTATAGCATCCAAAGGGTTAATGAGGTGTTAAGGGTATATGAGTTATACATCATCAGAAAGAGCAGAGTCTGCTCTTTCTGATGAGGGTATAGGGTATCACAAAATAGCCAATGCTACGACTTGAATAGTCGTGGATGTGGTGGCATAACCAAGGACATTGCCCTATATACAGTATGTGACCCGTCACCACGATACCCTGGTAAAGTCGCACAACCCAAAGGTGAGGAAAATGCCAATATCGTAATGATGAAATAACATATAAGAAAGAAGTGTCCTTAAAAATCAGAAGTTTGATGACCTTCATATATTGTAAAAGTTTAGATATTTATATTTTCACCCAAAGTATTTTTCTTTCTATGAATATGTTTCAGAAGATGTGCAACTTTATCAGGGCATCGTGGTGACAGGTCACATATATTAACTGTTTAATGTTGACTAGACACTCCTAAAGTTGCTCAAAATGGTAATATTCACAAATGTCCAGACACTTAATAGATGATGTCTCCAGGTTAATCTAAAAAACAAAATTGGAAATTTTTTTCACCATTTACCGTAACTACACACTGCCTTTAAAGGCATCACATAACAATGTTTCCAGTCAAAAAAATGAAGAAAAAAAATTAACTAAATGATTCACGATGCTACGAATGTCCTTGATAAGGTCTAACAACGAAGCCCTGAAAATAATTACAGTTCAAAATGATCATAGGTGCTTTAAAAAAAGTGAAAAACATTGAGAGAGAGAGGGGGGGGGGGCATTCCCGTTTTCCCTGTAGACTGCTATGTTGCAGAATTTTCACTGCCTGAGAATAATTCATGTGCCAATTTCAATCTGTATATACAAGTGACAGTATAACTGTCTGAACTTTTGTGTTCTAGGGTGTTTATTTGTCCATTAAAACACAAACAGATACGTCAGATAGCAAAGTTTGACAATTTTTTAATCGGGTCTTCCGCAATATTACGTAGTGTCTTTAATACGATATGCAATTTTCCTTGACCTTCTAAAATTTGACATAATGGGAATGACTTGCCAATGTTGCTTTTTATAGACAGAATACAGTATAACCTTGGGGATTTGTATGAAATGTCAAATCAACAGTGTGCCCATGCAGTACACTACAAACAGACAGACAGACATTCAGATGGGGAATGGATGGAGGGACCAAATTACAGATAGAGGGGGGAAACAGTCAAAATCCACACATATTCAATGACACATGACCATCAATAATTGGCTCTGGGTGTCGGTGGTGTCTGGATGCGAGTTATTCTGGGCTTCAAATGATGTCGACCGCCCCAGCTGATTACGGACCTACCGATAATGATTTACATCAAGACCTGGGATGATTCATCGTGGCTATAATGTCAGGACTATTGCATTCCGGGCATTTCCTCGTATTTGTCGGTATTATTCACATATTTCATGACGAATTTTAACCTATCCCCCTTCATCCAGATTCATCCGGGGACAAGTGACCCTCCTGATTACTGTCTAGTGTTGAAAAACGGCTGCAACATTTGTCCTTGTTCAATTATTGTACAATCAATTTGGTCACATAATTCTTCTAATTTAAGTGACATGTTTTACCACGTGAAACTTGAGTTCAAAAGATCACGTAACAAAATACAGTCATGATAAGTCATCAATATTATCATCATATTATCATTATATTATCTCAATATTTCACTCTATACTTCATCACATTTAATTTTATGCCACATATCTTTAATATATTTTCAAGAATTGCTTCACAACAAGAAATTGCAAGTTTAAGTTTGTGCTCTTTAAATGCATTTGCATTCACTCTGTACTTGTAGTTACGTTATATCAGATAGTATACATTTTCGTGTTTGTTTAATCTCCAAATTTGAAAAGAAGGAAATAGAAATATCCATCATACATGTACAGGACAGCCTTTGAAGTACAATCTGCAATGCAATTACAGTACACAATACAGCATGCAGGGAAAGAGAACATTCAATGTACACTGTGCAGTATGAGTAATTTCCATCCCATAATATATATCTTTGTACAAAATTTAGTACACTTATTATTTCATTACATGCAAAGGTGTATACAAAATTGCTGATTTATCCAGTCTATGAGGGAAATGGTGATTACAGGAACCTGACGTGCTTTTGTACTATCTCTGCAAATTTCACAACCTTGAAGGCAACCGATTAAAGACAGAGTACAGGATTTGCAGGTCAGAAAACGGCAAAATGAATGAAATCAGCTCAAATCGTTCACAATGTCAAGATTAGTATAAATAAGCACCTGTCATAGAACCTTTGGGTAGAATATGTAGTTTGGGTGAAATCTGGACATTTCAACTTTAAAATTTACAGTGACGTTAACGTGCGCAGGCTGTTACAAAATTGTCCGATCAGCCATTAATTAGCCGAAGGTTGCGCGGAGTTTAGCCGTTTAACCAATCAGTGTGCTCCACTGGTCACGCGACATACACATAACCGCGATTCGCAATTTGAGCGAAATTTAAACTCGCAGAAAGAACAATATTGTGGTTAACATATCGTTATTAGTTTTTCTCATAAAACAACAAATTCATGACGTATGGATCTCAAACTTTCAACACTTGTACTAAACTACCGTTTGGTATTGATAATGAAGGGAAGTGCTGGATTTGCATCCCAAACACAATCTTTAAGTTGTCAAAGTTGAGGTGACTAGAACAAAATAGTTCTAGCCAGTTCATATGATTTGCTCATACAGATACAAGTTAGTCAACTGAGAACAGGTTGCAATCAGTAATTGATCAACGCTGCAGTGCATACATTGCATATGCAGGTCTTTGTGTAAGTTAAACTGTATGTCATAAATATTTATATGCACCAGATGGACATGGAAATGTAAAGGTGCAGGTATAATTTAAACATAGTTGTACAAAAGCAATTCATACAGTCCTCCGTCACTACATAAATGGTTGCTCATCATGCCTCATGATGACCTCTATACAAAGATCAATGGTATTATGGGGTACATCATTTGGGACAGCTAACAAATTGAACTGGCACATTGAGTGGCTGGTATAAAAATATTCCAGTTTTAAATACAGTGCGCAACTGTGCCAAAATTAGGATTTTCAATAATCAATTTTACATATTGCGTTGCATTTTTGGTGGTTGAAAATCCACTGTCTCAGATAATCTAACAAGTACAGGTAACTATACAAGAAGTGTTGTTAAAGGCAAGGTTCACCCTGACATCAAGTTGGTTTTAATAAAAGCAGAACGATGAGAGAAACATATTAATGAAAGTTTGGCGAAAATCCACCAAAGAATAGCAGAGTTCTGAGGTTTCAAACTTTTAAATTTGTGACGTCACATGCGAGCAGCTCCCCATAATGTCATGTGATATAAATTCCATAAAGTGCTGTTTTCTCGGAAATTTGAAAGTGACTTTACCTGTGCATTCAATATATTATCAGGAACATTATTTCACACATGCTTCTATGAAAAAATCCCATTCAATTATCATGAACCATTAAGAAATGGCAGTTTATTGAATTTATATTACATGACATATGGGGAGCTGCTCGCATGTGACGTCACAAATTTAAAATTTTAAAACCTCATAACTCTGTTATTCTTTGATGGATTTTTGCCAAACTTTCATCAATATGTTTCTCTCATCGTTCTGCTTTTATTGAAACCAACTTGATGTCAGGGTGAACCTTACCTTTAAGTGGAGATGAAGATACAGACCAACTCTCGGTGGAATGTAGATTACTTAGGTACACAACACTGAAAGCCCACATCACTCAGACAGGCCATGTGATGGAGCTGGCCATTTCATTGAGACAGGCAGACAGAGCAAAAAGGATGATCCACAGAAATTGATGTTGTGAATATTACAAATTCTTTAAAAAAAATCAGGGATTGATTAGGGGCAATTGATAAAAATATGGTGAGAGAGAACAATTGTTCCTCAATTCAATAATTTCTGCAGCAAGTGATTTTGATCACCATTTTTAAAGATAACCGTCCTCAAATACAGTAGCACCATCCTCAATTACAGTGATTTCAGCCTCTTCACTATTCATTCAGTGCTTTTTCAAGAAAATCCATCTACTTTCATCTGACAGCTCAGTAAAGATCCAATCAAACCCATTTAGAAAATATCATTAAACATCAGTGATGTGTCCGAGTCCAGTAAGTCCGAGTCCGAGTCCAAGTCCGAGTCCGACCTTTCCGAGTCCAAGTCCGAGTCCGAGTCATGAACCTTCGAGTCCGAGTCCGAGACCGAGTCCGGCATGTCCGAGTCCGAGTCCAAGTCCGAGTCCGGCACATGTGCAAATGTATTACATATTAATTAATTAGAAACAAATATCTCATTCAAAATACAGTAAAACCTGTCTATAGTGGCCACCCAAGGGAAATGAAACATGTGGTCTTTACAGACAGGTGGCTGCTATAGACAGGTTCTTTAACACATGATTTGTCTCCAAGGGAATGATTTTAGTGGCCACTATAGACAGGTTGGCTGCTATAGAGAAGGTGGCCGCTAAGACAGGTTGGACTGTACATGTATCTGTAGGGACCTACTTACTAAAGAATTATTCGAATGAATCAACACATCATTCAATTAAAAAAAAAAAGATAACAAACCTACAAAATAATTACAAGAAGATAGTATGTAGTTATTTTAGTTTTAATTGCAGTGGATCTCTTTTGCATGCCTAAAAATTAACATTGTGTAGATACGATGACATTTAGAAGAAAATGCCATCTGGGAACCTTTAGCAAAATATAGGAGCTGGAAACTCAGTTTTAGTGGAATTATAGTGACCGTTAGACTCAGATTTGAATTTTTTCTCGCGAGGAAAAAATTCCTGCCATAGAACGTACACTAAACAGCTATTGTTTTTCTTTCGCACTTTTCAGATTCTAAGCAATTACTCTCCTACAGATATCACAGACATACACTACATTAATAGCCTAAGGGCATGGGTTATCTTTTCTTGGTCTGCGGGGATGTTTGCAAATGAGATCCACTGCCTTTAAAATTACATGTAATTTATCAAGAAAGCCCTTGTACATGTATCTGTGTCTTTAGAATGCAGCATCAATCACTTCGTAACATTTTCACTTGTTTGTCAACACCCTCCTTGTTCTATAAGCAAAATTCCCACAAAACCTTCAATATGTAGAAATGTAATATGAGAAAATATTTTGCTAGATTGGGTGAACTAATACAAACAAGAGTAATTCAGCCACACAGAACTGTCTGTAACTTGAGTTACCATAATCTTACCAAAACATCTTCAAAGAAATTAAATAATAAATTTGGAGATCAACAGTACTTGATACATTTAAAAAAAAAGTTGAGAGGTACTATATCATCCTTTCAAAGTGCTTGCTAAAGTTGGTATTCATTGGAAATGTTCAATAATAGTGGCAGTGACAAATTTCACATTTTTGCTTCATCAATAATTCCTTTAGTTTGTTCAGAAGATACATTTTATTTGATTGATTGGCAGCAAATTGTGTATTGGGCGGCAAATTGTGTATTGTGTAGTGTAAAGTGGTGTGTATGTACACACACTCACCGTGTAATATGTACCACATGGAACCTGAGATCCGTTTGGAATCGGGTTAGGATACGAAACTCAAGTTTCGGCAACTGCAGTATAGCGCCAATAGCCCCGGTCTCGAGCCGGACTCGACGCGAGTCATCGAGTCACAGGCCCGAGTCCGAGTCCGAGACCGAGTCATGAACCTTCGAGTCCGAGTCCGAGACCGAGTCCGGCAAAACACGATCTCGAGTCCGGTCTCGAGTCCAACACCGGACTCGAGTCACACTATCTACTGTCTAAACATTCCATCAAATTCATCCCTTCCAGATAGCCTCCCAATTAAACATAACCGTATCTTACTCGATGCGCATGTGGACACACTTATTGCCAATTTATTAATGGACAATTGGCCATTTGTTTATAAGTGGGGGCCTACAATTTCCAGATGCAGTACTTTTAAATATAAAATTACTCAGGTAAGAATGTAGACAAGTGATACTGATTGTAAGAAATATTTCTTTTCTATTCTGGAGGTGAACATGTATTTTGAGTGGGCCTACACCCAGTGAACAGACATGATGAAAATGATACAACAATGTTACTGTGTACACAGAAAGAGGAATATTAATCTTTCTCATTTAAATTTCTCACAAGCAAAATATAGATGAAATTTAGAAATACACTGTAGCTCAGAACAGGATAGGATTTGGAAAGGGGTGGAGGAGGGAAGACTGAAGTCTTGGTTTAGTGCTGGCTGATGTTTAGATAATCTCGAAATTACTCGATGTTGAAAAAATATCGTCCACACGATAATGATCTCATGATTATTTCAAAATATCGCCAGAGGCACGATATGGCCAAAAATACCATCGATTATGAAAACCTGATGGGGTAAATGCATGCACTGCAGTGGGAGGGACCAAGAAATCCCCATAGCTATGAATGAATACTCGGCACATGAGTGCTACTACCTGTAAACAGGGAGGTCGGGGACAGAAGAGACACCTCCATGCTGTTCAGCTGTCAAACTTGTGGCAGTGCATTTTAGTATAAAATCAACAATAACAACTCTGTCAACACACTGCCCACCAAAAATGTAAACAATCAGCACCATGAATCTCCTGATCTCTTTTACAAGAGGGTCTACAGAAAGCAACATTGTTTTGACTACATTTTGATAACAGCCCTATAGGGCTGCAAGTTCAGCCTAAAATAGATTTTATCTTCTTCATCACAAATCTGTTTTTCAACTCCTGCGATAAATTGTGTTATCGATGATGTTTTTTCCACAATAATCGAATGAGGTTTAGATCAAATTTTGCCACCTCTAGTCTTGGTGATAAGAAAAGTGGAGGGGAGGAGCAGGAGCGAAATAAAATCGGTATCCAAGACCGCCTCAAGTCGAAACAGCAACAGCAAGCGTAGAAATATGGTATGATATGCCAACCACCCAAACCTGCCCCGACGTGCCTACAGTAGTCTCTCGGTAGATTCACAGTCACCTCCAAGATATTTTCGCAATCATGCATAATCAATGACGACGTGAATTATTGACCAGTCTCCGCACAGAACCGCGCCAGCTTGAATTACCGAAGAGATGCGTGACTAGCGAGCACGGTACGTGTACCGACAGCAGAACAAGGAGGGCGACATTGTGGTGTCAGATGAGAATTCTCTTGTGTCGTCGTACGTAGGAAAATCGACACGGACCACTTTAAACCTCTCAACTTGAGTTTAGTGCAGCTAATCAAAACAATCGACACCACTGCCTAAGACATTAATATTTATTCACTTGAGTTCCCATTTTATTCTTTTCCATAGTAATTTATCAGGTCAGATGGAATTGTACAAGAAAGTTACATGTAATTACTTAAATCTTGGGCAGTTTGCATATAGCAAGTAAATGTGACACACATATTTTTTTTTATTCTAACATAGTTAGAATTTGTATGATACAAAGAGGTAGCAAATGGAATTGAATTTATAAAATGGTGTTATCCTACAAAACAATTTATAGGAAGTTTGAAAGTTTACTGTAAATAATATACAATATCATTTCCAGTGACTGTACTGTACTTGTGTTGTCTCTTCCCTTAAGAAATATTTTGAATTTTTAATAGTCAATATCATCGTAGGGATTTATTTTCCCTCCCCCAAGGGAAATTGCAAGAGGTGAAGACACTTATACTGTAAATTATTTCTATTCCCCTACATTTTTTATGAATGCTCGCACAGCAGAGTGCAAATTAAAATAAAGGGACTGTTTAACCCCTAAAGTGCTGAACTCTCTCCAAATATCACACAATCGGTCTAGACAGATTCTGTGTCAGATTTCTGTTGTTATTTTTATGATGTGCTATGATAAAACAAGCATTCCATGGGATGAGGATCTATTTCACAGTCATGTCACTAAAGAAGCACGAAATACTTGCTAGACAGAGCTCTCAAATTATTTTCATTTAATTCAGAAGAAAGGTAGTTTCATGTCATGTTGAACATGTCTCTGTCTCACAACATAACACAATCAATTTTCTTGTTGTTGTCAAATTTATAAAATAACAGAAATCACACTTTTCTACAAGAATAAGCATGATCATACATACATCAACTATATTCATTAGAAAATACTGGAAATAAGTGATTACAAAAATTACAACAGAGTCAAAACTTCTCATAAATATGGATTCCTGTACAACAACCAATTGATCTAGTACCAAGGATTGTAGACACCAAAACAGTACTTGCATTATAGTGGTGTGTAGGGTAGCCATGGAAAGGATAATTTTATTACAAATAGAGTATAGAAAGCTACCCAAACTACCACCCACAAATCTCAAAACAAAAACTTCCTCAGTCTGTTAAGAATTAAGGACAAATCAAATTGTCTTTCTGTGGGTTAATGTTGCATTCTATGTGATTCTGATCAATGATCTGTCTCTATCACATACAAAACACAGATTCATGTCTGTGAACAAATCTGTGTGCAACTTATGATGAAGCTTTTTACATGAGATGTTAATAATATTGCAAAATGGTCATATTACAAAATTTTACATTTGTATTCATTCCTACAACAAGCCCTTTAAACAGTGTGTGTGAGTCAAGGACATAATAACAGGAAACAATCCTGTAAATGTTTTTGCAATTAATCACATAGAGTACAGATTTAGGATTACAGTCACAGTTACAGTAAAGCCACTCTTTCTGATCCGCATAACCTATGGCATACAGTATTTGTTTCTATTTTTGTGGCGACCAATCCACCATAGATCCCGTGCATCCGCTAGGGAGCCAAGTCCAAACTTGACATTTTAAGTTCAAATTTATTTGTAAGTAAACTACACAACTACACAATTATGATTGACCGATAAAGATAAGATTACACATATATAATTCAAGCAGTTTTTTAAAATGGAATGACTCAGCCTTTAATTATCGTAACAATGCTATAAACCGCACCTGTTCGGCACAAATTGTACAAGGCAGCTTGGAAGTGGGGCATATGATCCGCAAAACATTGTTTCAATTAGATTCTTATCCCTGTCGTTTCCATACGTTTTCCTGTTGACATTTCATGACAGAAAATCAGGGTATAAATAAATCAAGATTATCCAATCATGTCTATATGTCGGATCAGTGAGAAAATGTCAAACTTAATCCTCTTTCCGCGTCCCATTGGAATGGTGTGGTATGCATGTCTAGATGCGGTTTTGTGATCTACTTTTCCTCAACTCTGAGATGATCCCTAATGTGTGTCCTCCTTTAGAGTTCTTGAATCCCAATTTATATTCTGTGGTAATTCTACAACACTTTTCTAAATTTGTGTCATCATGTTACACATAAAAATGTAGATCCTTGTACTGTACAGTATGTCTAGTCTCGCTTCTAGACTTTAGATTAACCCATTCTATACTGACAAGGAATGTTCAGTCATTTACCTTGACTAAGACTACTGTCTCGATTGACACATGGTGAGTCTACTCGGAGGAAGAAAAAGTTGCATGGAATTGAGACTAATTCAGTGTACATGTATGTCAAGAAATCAATTGCTGGAAGTTTTATCATCATATGTCATGTACACCCCACTACCCACAGAGTGAACTTTGTAATAAGTTTTATGCCACAATTAGTGCTGGGCGATATTTTGATAATATCAAAATTACTCGATTTTGAAAAAACATCAAGTACACGATAATGATCTCATGATTATTTCCAAATATCGCCAGAGGCACGATATGGCCCCAAAATACCATTGATTATGAAAACCTAATGGGGTAAATGCAAGCACTGCTGTTGGAAGGGCTAAGAAATCCCCATAGCTATGAATACTCTGCACACGAGTGCTACTGCCTGTAATCATATAGGTAGATATAGGGAGGTGGGGATATAAGAGAGACCTCCATGCTGTTCAGCTATCAAACTTGTGGTATTAAGAGCAGTAGTGCATTTAGTATATTTTGTCAACAAAGAAAACAACTCTGTCAACACACTGCCCACCAAAAATGCTATAAATTATAAACAATCTGCACCATGAATCTCCTGATCTTAGTTACAAGAGGGTCTACAGAAAGCAACATTGTATTGACTTTATGTTTTGATAACAGCCCTTCAGGACGTGCTGTCAATTTAAGTCTAAAATAGATAAATCTTCTTCATCACAAACCTGTTTTTCAACTTAGGCGATAAATTGTGTTATTGACAACGTTTTTTTCCACAATAAATCGAATGAGATTTAGATCAAATATCGCCAGCTCTAGCTACAATCTTTATCCACAGTTGCCAATTTGGTGTTTTATAGACCCCCCAAAAACCCAAATTTGGCATTTTTCATTAAGTTTAGCCGGCAAAAATTGAAGTGCCTGCCAAACAGCTTTTTGACCTTTTTTTTTTTAGGGGGGGGGGGGGGGGGCATTTTACATGATTTTAGTAAAATAGGTGGCACAAGTGTCTCATGCCTTAAAATGGCAGCTGCACTGCTCCTTTTGTTCAGTGTTGCCAACTTATATGAATGGCTCTCCGTGGCAGAAACTCCTTTAACCCCTTGTGGTCGACGGGCTTGTACAGAAGCCCAGCACATGAGACATTCAAAGCCGATTGGCTGCCACAGAACTCAAGAAAATGCTCTCACCTGTTTACCAAAACTAACTTAAAATATTGCCCATGAATGACTTCGTACCATTAAGTAAATGTTCTGACCTGAATTAATGAAGAAAATCATTTCTGGGTGTGATATGTACTGGGCTTCTGTACAAGCCCGTCATCCCCAAAGGGTTAAGCACAGGTCCAGAAGTAGTAGTGCCTATACTAGCCTTTTGACATGGCCCTCTCGCTGTTATGGGCGAGCGAAGCGAGCCAGCCGAGCGCGGCAGCGCGAGGGCCTTTTGAGATCTGCTTGGCATTCGAAAAGTAATTATTATTCATGACCACAGGAATGACTGATCTCTGTTCGAATCAACAAATGAAATTGCGCTCTACGATCCCCTGTCTTGGCCTTGTCAACTATTCGGTGGGTTGAAAGAAATTCCTTCAGTGTTGGTTACTACAATACATATACCATCAAACACCAAATTAGTACACGTTCATTGTTTGAACAGAGTATTTGAAGCATTTTTCTTTAAATTTTGTTTTGTAAGGTCCAATTTAGCATGCAAAAATCTGCGTTTGTGAATTATTTCGCCTAATGAAATAGTGAAGGCTTCCAGATTGTTTCGTGTTACAGCAACAGTTTGTACGAACATGGTCCTAGTATGATTGCATATTCAACGTAGGATCAAGTAGACAGACACGCTGATTGGACAGACACGCTGATTGGATGATTTTTGCTACCCAAAATAGGGTAGCAAAATTCGGTAATTCAAAAGGCTAACATAAGAATTGGAATCAGATCTCAAAAGGCCCTCACGCTGTGCGCTCGGCTGAGCTCGCTTCGCTTGCCCATAATACAGCGAGAGAGCCTTGTCAAAATATGGCTTCGCTTAAAGATTGTGTCAGGGATGTGCAAGTCCATTACTTCCCTTCATTATCAATACCAAACGGTAGTTTAGTACTTACAAATGGTGTGTTGAAAGTTTGAGATCCATACGTCATGAATTTGTTGTTTTATTTGAAAACTAATAACGACATGTTACCAGAATGTTGTTCTTTCCGTGAGTTTAAATTTTGCTCAAATTGCAAATCACGGTTATGTGTATCGTCGCAAGACCAGCGGAGCGCACTGATTGGTTAAACGGCTAACCTCCGCACGACCTTTGGCTAACGGCTGATCGGACAATTTTGGAACGGCACGTGCACGTTTGACGTCACGGATTTTTTTAAATTGCTTCTGAGTAATTTGAAAAAGGATGAAGTTTAACCGTCCAGATTTTCACCAAAACTCAATATTTTACCCCAAGCCTCTATGAGAGGTGTTTATAATATGATTTCAGCTGATTTCATTCATTTAGGTGTTTTTGATGTGTAAATGAATGACACAATCTTTAAAGCGCGGCACCCAAATTTTTGGCCCCGGCAGATATTTCAAAGGTGAATTAATTACATGTACAACATCATTTCTAACCAAATCTTTGGTATGCTACCCATAAAATGCATCAAATGCAAATTTGGCATGTTTTCACCGAATTTGGCTGGTAATACGGCTGGTTAAGAATAAGAAAAACTGGCTACCCTGATCTTATAAATCTGTTTCATTGTAAAAGAGATATTGCAGATTTCAGGCAAACCATTCTCTTAGTGCAATGCACATGACATCCGTGATCTCTATTTCACGGTCAAAATACATGTACTTCTGTTAAGACACATAAAGGGGAAATTGATACCCCTTTTTTCAAAAACTTGCTGGTGGACTTTGCATCATACAGTGTATTAGTCTATTTTACAATGGTTTAACTTTTTGATTAGCACAAAGGCTCTTCAAAGAAAGACATCCGTTATATCAGAAACAAGGGCAACGAAAAGACAATCACACGGAACCAATTGCAAGTTAACCCGTTGGAGACTAAGTACGAGTTAACTTGTGTTGGGGTCTATGAAAAATGCATGTTATAGTGAAATCAATAATTTTTTTGTGTATTTTGATCGTGCTAGCATAGCATGCATGTATTGTACTACATGTATGTTATTATGCACTGTCTCACAAGTCTTGTTTTAATGTATTTCTTTATTTATTTCTTAGCCAGTAAACTTCAGTCCAGCCAGTAAAAAATGAAAAACTTAGTTTTTACTGGTCTGATAGGGACAGGTTGGACCTTGATTGTCATCAACTCTTCTTTCACTAACGTGCTGCAATTGTCTTCACAAAAGTGTGAATCACAATTTTTAACACATGATTGCACAAGGAACGGACGGACATCATTTCAGTAATGAAGAAATCAAGACTCAACTTGCAATTTGTTCTAAAACTCGCACGAGATATAAACACAGTACCAACCAGTACATATTTCCACACTTGTTTGAAGTGAGTGCTGAACTAGAGACCTTAGAAACACGAGTATCAGTATATACACAGAACACAAACACAAGTATGGGAAATTAATTATTTTCATCCACTTGGAGTGGTTTTCATGAAAGCTGAAGTATTGTTTTGATTATGTAAGATGGTTTAGCAAGGACATAACTATAAATTGATAGTCATGAAGTCATGTTTCCCAACATGATGAAATTTTTCCAGAAAGTTCTGCTAATGTCATGAGTTTCTACTCATGATAGCATCATAGCAAAAGGATTGTGAAACATCCATCTTGGATAAAAAAAGCCAATAGACAGACATCATATCCAAATAGAGAAAAAAATGTTACATGTACTGTACCATAATCAGGGCTTCACACTCACTTTTTTCTCTGCTTGCCCTTGTGGCAAGTGAAATTATCACTTTCAGATTATTACTTGCCCGAAATGAAAAATTTATTTGCCAGAAGATAAAGAATAATAAAAAAACATTAAAAACTTTTTCTCACTTATTCTAACCAAGACCTTTTTATATCATTGGAAGTTTATTTTAATTCAGGGGTTTGCAAAAGGTGTGATTTATGAATTTTTAGAGTCATAAAATAAAGTGTAATGAACAAATAATGATGGAATTAGTATCAGTTATCTAAACAAGTTCACACATATTTTGTTCACTTTTAGTAAGATTTGGGACTTTTTTTTCCATTTGAGGATCAAAATTCTGCTTGCCCAATTGGGCAAGTAAATTTAAACATTTTGAGCTTTTACTTGCCCAACAAGAAATTTTACTTGCCCTATGCAAGCAGACAAGTGCTAGTGTTGAGCCCTGCCATAATACTCACAACATTGTCAACATAGTACATACCACTTGTCACTTGCATAGAACTCTTAACACAGTACATATGAACAATGGGATGAACCTTGTGGACACCTACATGTAATAAAAAAATTATCAATGAACTTCGAAGTCTGGCTGCATCAATGATGTTCAAATAAATAAACAGCCAAGAATTAATAAAAGTTCTGAAAATTATTGTACACTGTCACTATCAAGATGTCCCAAAAATAAATGATAATTAACCAAGCACATGGTTTAGTTTAGATATTACACTGCAGTATATCAAAAGAAAAATGTGTTTAAACTGACCAGTGATACATGTATACTTTCTAAATCACTTAATGCACGTTATGCAAGTTTTTCAGGGCTAATATTATTTACACCACACTGGAGACATTGATAACATACTCGTACAATGTAGGCCTACAATTAGCACAGCTTTTTAATTTTGTTTGTTTGAAGCATCATTAAAACAATTGCTCTAACGCAGTCAAGAGAACGTGCATTGCAGTACACTGTAACAAAGATCAGCTCTGACTTGGCTCATCAAAACACTCAGTGAGATATTGTGTTCAATTATAGTTTACTGAATATTGACAAAATCATGATATTTTACATAAATGGGGAGCTGCTCGCATGTGACGTCAAAAAATTGAAACTTTGAAATTTCATAACTCTGTTATTCTTTGGTGGATTTTCGCCAAACTTTCATTGATATTTTTCTCTCATTTTTCTGCTTTTATTTAAATCAACTTGACTTCAGGGTGAACCTTGCCTTTAAGGTGTTGGAGTTACAGATTTTCCAAACATTGTGCACTGCATAGGTCATGTGAAAATGTTGATCTGTAAATACCTTTCAAAAAAAAATAAAAATCAGTCACAGTTATGATGGGACAGTGTTTGTGTTGACCTTAGTAACTTTGACACCAAAATAAAAGATTATTGTAATCTACCTCTAAGAATACCATAATGATGTACTGCCTTTACAACCTTTATAAAAGCTGACCAGTGTATGTAGATCCTTCAATACAACTAACTGTGAATTTGTTTTGAATCAATTAAGCCGTAGATAATTTGATTTTAATTACCTTAATACAATGCAGGTATTGTATTGACAAGTCAATTATCCACTGCCTTAACAAATCAAACAAAAGCCTGGACAATAAAGTCTACAATCATCCCTACTTCGCACAAAAGATTCCACAACAATGAAAATCTCAGCCATAAAGGAGTATTCCTAGGCTTATCACCATACTGATCAGTATTGGACATATCAATCAATAAGTTGATAGTCAGTGACCTCATGCTTTTGTTCAATTCACAATGGGAAACTGATGCTTGAATGCTTGAAGGTAACGCTTGTTTGTTGACAAAGGTGAGAGTGAATTTTGTGAGGGCTTCATCTAGTTAAGCCAAGACTTCATGTATTTTCTCATAATTTTCAATTTCTCATAACTTCAACGCTCAAGATTGCATAAATCTAGCAAATTATTTGTAATATCAGTATCAGCATGAAAACAAAACAAAATAACACTCTAACTCTTTAGAAATGGTGGAGGGTTGGGAACGAAATTAGCAACTGAAAACTAAACATTACTTTTTTTTAAACTGAACACAGCATTTCAATATGAACTCTCTGGTCCTGTATTGTATGCTGTACTAGCACCAGGACTAATAACAAAAAAGAATAAATACATGTAAATAAGTATTTAACAATATGAAAAATAATGTTTATAACTTGTTACTACTTACTAGTACACTCTTTTTACTGTCAAGGACCAGAAACTAAATATTCAATTTTGTTATATCAGGATTGCAAAGATAATAATCTACAACATTTTTTTCAAACTTGGGACAAGAAAAATTACTTTGTTGTCGGAAGACTCATCGGTGATATGTATAACGAGAGTTTACCCTTTTTTTGAAAAGTAGCCACTTGTCTCTTGAACACTCCAGATATTGTTTTCAATATTCTACACTCTGCAGTAATTATTACATTCAAAATTATATGAAATTTTGTTACTATTTCAAACATAACATATTGAAAACATCTGAAATTATTCCACATGACTC
>JZLH01S0392128.1:15739-28130 GCA_001188425.1 Eucidaris tribuloides | reverse complement strand
AGTATAATGCAAAATTTTGTTTCAATTAAGGAGTAAACCATGGTTTGTTGTGGTATTTTTTATGTTTTTTTACTTTTACACATGGAAAGCATTTATTGTAAATATGTAAAAATTTATACAAAAATACATCATAAGCATGATTAACATCATTATCATCTATTGTCCAACAAGTGTTTGCAGTTTCAAGTATAAATTTCTCGGTATTATGAGAATTAAAATTGCGTTTCAGCATAGGCATTGGCTGATCACATACAACATTTAATTGCAAATCTGAAATAGAATAAACTGGAAAATGATCACTAACGTCTGCCAATATAACGCCTGTAGATATTTGTGTAAGATCATTTGTAAAAATATTATCCAGAAGAGTACTTGAAGTATTTGTTACAGGAGTTGGATAATATATCAGTGGATAAATGGTATTAGTCATGCATACATCAAGAAATTGATTCACATTTTGGCAAGAATTGGCTTGAAGTAAGTTAATGTTAAAAATCTCCAGCAAGATAAATTAATTTGTTTATTCTATTTATACTGTTTAAAACTCCATCCAAAGTTTCCAAAAATAGATCCACTGGCTGATCAGGAGGACGATATATCACTCCAATAACAATATTTTTGTAATTTTGGTTTACAATTTCTATAAATATTGATTCAATAAAAGTTGTATTTACCTCTAGATCCACTCTTTGCTGAAAATGAAAATCATTCTAAAGATGTGTATTGATTGCCACGTCCAAAAAACATCTATATGAATCAATTCAGGCTGAAATCATTCCAATGTAAGATTAATATGAATAAACACCATCTCATAAGACTTGGGTAAAATATTGATTTTGGTGAAAATCTGGACGGTTAAACTTCATCCTTTTTCCATTTGCTCAGGAGCAAAATTTAAAAAAATCCGCGACGCAAACGTGCACGTGCCGTTCCAAATGGTCCGATCAGCCGTTATGCCAACGTCGCGCAGGGAATAGCCGATTGACCAATCAGGGCGCTTCCGCTCGTCCTTGCTACGTGGCACAGTAATCGTGATTCGACATTTGAGGCAAAATGAAACTCAACAGAAAGAACAACATTCGGTAACATGTCGTTATTAGTTTTCCTATAACACAATTCTGACTGGATGGATCTCCAGACTTCCAACATCACATCTGTTCGTGTAAGTACTAAATCTACGCGTGGTATGAAAATGAAGGGAAGTAATGGACTGCAAATCAATAACCCATCTTAAGTTATAGCCACACCCCTCCCTTCTTCGATCTCTTCCATTGTAAAAAGAGTAAAGGAATATTAAAACTGGAACTCGTGGAATCTCTGAGCAAGTCTCAGTAAGTACGAATTGCAGAGAACTGGAATTCAAATATTCTAACATTAAAAACATATGTCATAATCTATTGTCTCATAACGCAGACAGTTATACAATAAGGCAGAAAATCTCAGAGGCAATTTAATGATTGAAACATTAGTCTATGTACATACTAAATCTCAGGCTAAAGTATGAACTGTGATGTTCATACGATTCTCTTCATTTCACAATAGGCACTGATAGTAGAGCGATAAGTTCTGGAATCACCATTTTTCAAGATTGCACAAGTATTTCGACAGGCAGTTATGTTGCAAAACACAACCACCAGACACAAACTAATAATACCTTAAAATAGACTAAAAAAAGAAAAAAAAGATAGTAAGTTCCAAATATTTAAGTTACAGATAAGCAACACAAATGGCGAAAATCAAAAATAGCCATAAATAAAAGGGAGAAATATTGGCGACGGTCCTTACACAATTGTGTCCTTCCCTGGGTCAGGTTATAAAAAGTTCGTGTGGTGATACATTTCAAAGACAAGAATTTGCGTTGATTATAAAGAATGACAAAGTACCTGGCAGCTGTTATGGCTCTGTGACAGTTTGTTGTACTTGATTTCACAGACCGAAACACA
The DNA here is from genome assembly GCA_001188425.1 of Eucidaris tribuloides. Taxonomy (NCBI): domain Eukaryota; kingdom Metazoa; phylum Echinodermata; class Echinoidea; order Cidaroida; family Cidaridae; genus Eucidaris; species Eucidaris tribuloides. The sequence continues at coordinate 26,187 of JZLH01S0392128.1, read as the reverse complement.
GGTTTGCGTGCCATCAATTGTCCAGCCGAGAGTTACTGTTAGGTGTTCTAGGTTAAGTATTGAGCAGAGATGTGTTTCTTTGTCAAGTCTCTCGTGAATACTTGATTTGGTTTCCTTCTTAACTTTTTGGCGATTGATATGACAAGACGACGTTTCGGTAGCTGTGGAATTTCGCTATTATGATCTGGCGTGTGGGCTGGTTGGAGTGCGATCATCAAGATAGGTGGAGGTCCACTCCTGTGTGACCGCTCGATGTCCGCAATGGCGACGTCGATACCAAGCTTATCTCTACATAGGGAAAGGATGATGTCATCGGTATTTTCGGTCTTCTGTTCTGGAACTCCCCTGATGCGTAGACAATTGCGTCTCGTGTATTGCTCCTGTCGGTTAGCTTTGAGGTTTATCTCATCAAAGCTGGACTCATAGGTGTCGACTTTAGTTTTCAGATCAAGTATTTCTTTCCTCATAGCATCATTTGCCTGTTCCAAAGCGAAAATGCGAGATTCATAATGATCTATACGGGTGAGAATGGTTTCAAGCTTTTTCTCTTTCGTACCAGCGTGCGCGTCCATCGCGGTCCGCTGAGTACTGCAACGAAATAAACACTCCACTGCGTATACAGTATGTAACTCGAAAGGAGCTAGCGAACAGGGTGACGGCCCTGAGGTTTTTTTTTCTCATCAGGCCGGTCGATGGCCACGATTCAGTCCCTTTAAATGATAACCTTGTTTCTCATCAATTAAACAAATTCAAGACAAAATCCTAGCCAGTGTAAACATTGGTATGTTTGTCAAGTTATTTGGTTCTTGACACATATTTTTTTATTTATTTGTAAACGTTATACATACCTCATGCTTGGCAGTCCGAAGGCTAAATTTGGCATGACACACAATTGGACCATGTATCCTTCAGCGAGGCAGCAGCTACACAGCGTCGTATAAGGGGCCCGAAGAATGTTGGTAGTGTTGGAATGGCCATCACACCGTGTCTTCACCATTCTCTTTTCTATGAAGTGTGTGAATTCTTTAAAGGTATTGGCTAACATTTACCACAATTAAAAAAGTTCTGAGCCACATGATTCCCTATGCTACCAGTGTCTTTGATGAGGTCTAAAAATAAAGCCCTGAAAAAATTGTATTTCAAAATGATTATTTAGTGCTTTAAAAAAGTGAAAATCGTAAGTTTACCAGATTCACTTGCCCATTTCCTCCCATAGACCTACTGTGTGTACATCTAGGGTATTAAAACTCGCCTCGAGTTTTAATTGTTTATTCATGCATAACTTGCCAGTGGCAGTGTAACTTTCCAAACTTTTGTATTCTAGGGTGTTTATTTGTCCATTTGAACACTACTATGTAGCTCAGATATCAAAGTTTGATAATTTTTTAAATTGACGCTCAACAATGTTAGCCTATCACTTTAAGTGCTTAGGTGTTTCTTTCTCAACACGGGGCCTCCGGCTATATGTCCTATCCGAGGGACGGGGTGTAATGGGGATAAAGTACCTTACCCAATGACACAACCTCTACGACGTGGACTCGAACCACAGACCTCTAGGTCGGGAAGCAAAGCTGTTATCCATTACGCCATAACGCCCCTCCCCCCCAAAAAAATAATAATAAATATGTTTGTCAATGTTTGACATCTCCTAGGCGTGACACTGGCCTGTAAAATTGACTAACATAAAATTTCTGGGATTGGCTGTTCTTGTACAAACATTAATAACAAAAATGTAACGATTTGGTCAAATCCTGATTTGAAGTCTGTCACCTGTGTAAATTTAGTTGTTTAAGCAGAGAAAAAAAAATCAATCACAGCGAATATACAATTTTGCTCTTAGTAAATATCAATAACGTATTGTCGATATAAAATTCGATAAGTACGTGCCCATCACAATATTTTTTTTTAAAGAAAAGAAGTATAACAATGATCTTGTTTAAGATGAAAAATCAATGCATTATGGAAACTCTACCGAGTGACAAGTGTGACTGGTTAGTACGTGGCGTTTGTATTACGGGGAGTACAGTTGCGCATTCGTGGAAAGTGGAAAAGACCACGCCTTTTTCCGAAACAACAAAAAGTAGAAACAGTAAAAAAAAATAACACCAATATTCGTGGTGTCTTTCTGAAATTTGTTGGATGTTTTCCCTTGTCATTTCCTTCTATTGTTTGCACCAAAAGTTGTCAATAAAAGTGGGTATCATACTTGAGTACTAACCTTCCCAAATCATCCTAACAACACACACAGACACAGACACACACACACACACACACACACACACACACACACACACACACACACACACACACACACACACACACACACACACACACACACACACTAACAACTACACACTACACACACACACACACACACACACACACACACACACACACACACACACACACACACACACACACACACACACACACACACACACACACAGACAGACACAGACACAGACACACACATACATACATACACATACAATAACATACACACACATACACATGCATATTGAGCCTGTTTCATAGTCCCTTCATGAACTTCATTCGGCAGAGACAAAAAGACAGACAAAAAGAACAAGCTTATTACGAATCTGATAATTTTAAATGCAATTAAACTTTGAAAGTCAATTCCATTCAGTTCATTATTTCAATTCATTTGAACGAAATACATGTACATAACAATGCATGAATACAAAAATCAAGGGACAGTAAAAATAAGGAGATGAAAGAAAACTTCAAAAAATATATACAAAAATGAGATGTCCTGAATAAATGCATTAAATGCTTTTAACAAAATTGTCAATGTCAAAAACATAATTAACGAGTTGAAAGACTAGCGATGGGTATTTAAATGGCACTCTGATTAAAGATAAAGGCTAATACTTTGGAACTTTAATTTTTTTCTTTTTTATAATTCTGTTTTATTGTAACAAATTAAAGTCAATTACAATGTTTACAAATGATTGTTAGCAATCGTCAAACTTTGGTACATGTATCTGTAAATGGATAAACATCCTAGCATATAAACAATTGGAATGTTATGGTTTCCACTGGCATGGTATGCATGGATAAACAAATTAGTGCTCCTCCCGAGTATAAATGAGTCAGACCTGTAACACAGTAGTCTATGGGAGAAAACAGACAAGGTCAAGAAAAGGTCACACTGGATAGTCTAGATTTTCCACCTTTTTTAAAGCACTAAATGATCACTTTGAAGAACAATTTTCTTCAGGGGTTAATTTTTAGACCTTATCAAAGACACTTCATAGACCATGGAGGATTATGTAGCTCAGATATTTTAAATGGTGATCAGTGTTAAACTGTGGCTTTAAACAGCTCATTTTTGTTTACATGAACACGTTTGTCTTTCAAATTTTTCATATTTAATTGTTGCCATACACTTCTCCTTCAAAACAAGAAAACGAGCAGATGTGAAACACACTAAAAAGACTAATAATTAACCCATTATAAATCTCCCTCAAAGATACTGAGAATAGGAGAAGGTTGAATTCCTCAGCTTCCATGTGAATTTTTCAAATGTGCTGAAGCTCCACCTATGTCTGAAAGCACAGGGAAAATAACTCAAATTTCTGGGCCCTTCTATTGGTTCTCGGACTTCTCCCCTGAGGATGACTCCCACCGGACAACTCCCCCCTAGACAACTGCTTTAGAAGACAACTCTCCCAAACGAGTAAAGCAATGTTTCCAGTTTATAAAAAAAATCAGAATTGTCCTTGGAAGAGTTGTCCTCTGGGTATTAGCCCTCCGGGGTAGTAGTCCTCGGAGGGGGGGGGGGGGGGGGGGGAAATTGTCCTCAGTGGGAGTTGCCTGCAGGGGAATTAGCCTCTGGGGAGTAGTCCTCACGAGTTGTCCTATGGGGGAGTTGTCTCACAGGGGAGTTATCCCCTGGGTAAGTTGTCCTATGGGGCAGTTGTCCTGGGGGAGTTGTCCTGACATGCCCAACTCATTGCGTAAAGCTTTTCCACAGAGGTTTTTTTTTTTCTTGTAGTAAAGTGAAAAGGTAAAATTATGCTAACCGGATATTACCAAGCACAGATACTTCACAGAATGTGCTGACTAAAACATAAAAAAAAAANATAATGACATTTTATAATGCACTAAAATCCACCTATCAAATGTAGGTGCTCAAAGCGCAGTAAGCAAATAATCAACGTTGGTAAAGGTGATGGACAAACTATCACTTCCGAGCGATCTGGATGTAGCTATCTTTCCGAAGCGAAGCTGAGGAAAGATAGCGTATACATTCGGATCGCCGAGGAAGTGATAGTTTGTCTCATTGCCTGAAACCAAAAGTTGATTATTTGCTTTATATTCCACATCGGAAACTATTTAATCTATAGCAACAAAAAGGATTGATATTCTCTAAAAAAGAAAACATAATGGCCCGAATATGGAATACGCGCCCGACCAACATGTGGTGCGCATCACCAGGGGCGTCGACGTTCGATGCGCGCGCGTGCGCGTTAGCGTACGTGCATGTTGCGTATTGCGCGCGCGAAATACGCGCGCTGCCGAGATGGTGTTAGTACTTTTTTTGTTTCGCTGATCTCTTCAGTACACACAGTCCTAATGCCGTCAATAATCAACATTTTGAGTACGCGCGAAATAAAAGTGCGTTACACTCGGACTTCAATTTACTATCTATCGAGTGTAACAAACTTTTCTTCTCGAGTGATCTGATGGGAAAACTACGCTTAATCACATGACCAACTCTTGGCCAATCCTATAGCAAGATTCTTAGTATGTGGAATATAATAACGTATAATCACACAGGAGAATGTGACACATTTACAAAAGAATAGATAGGCAATAATCACTGTTAAACCATGTATAATGCTGACGTAATACATGTTGTTAGCTGTCTGGCAGAAGGGCCTTGGTATTTGTTCGCGACACAAGGACCTTAACAGTAAATTCCCTCAAATTCGAGATATATTGCTTTATTTCAATTTGCACTTAACAAACTGTTAGAATGATCTAAAAATATCACACTTCTTTGATTTCATGTGAAAAGAGCCAATGGTTTTCAAATTAGTGACAATTAAGTGTTAAAGCCTTCTGCCGGAAACATATGCTAGCAGGGGTGGCAATATCCAGGAGGGGACAGGGGGACATGTCCCCCCTCCCCCCTGATTTTGAAGTGGGGGACAATATCAAATGTTCCCCCCCCCCCCCACGAATTTACATGGGTGCATAAGTCTGTGATTGTGATGTGGCCGTGAAAAATTATTTTGGCCGTGTAAAATTTTCCGTCAAGCGACTTTTCGCTGCTGATTTGCCGCAAAAAATATAGGCTATATCTCGGCACCCCCGGTGAAAAAATCATTCCAGGGTCAGGGTCCTGCTTGTCTGAAGTTGTTTGGCTAGTAATTTGGCTAGTACAAAAAAATTGGCAGGTAGGTTCCTGCATGTGATGTTCCCCTACATTTAAAAATGGATTTGCGCACCCTGTATGTTAGGGCCCTTCTGTCGGACAACCAATGAGTATTCATTTATTTCAGTTTTCTTATGGCTGTTTGCCCTTTCAGGCATGTACAAGAACATTCTCCCAAAGGAACCTGCAGGCAATTAAAGATTTGGTTCATGATTGCACACCCGAAATCAACTATTGACCAAAATAAGCCAAAATCAGTTATAATCAAAAGATTCACATAATTTCACTTCTCCAAAACTTTTGGACTGAAATGTCAGATTTTGTGAAGAAAACGCTGAAAACTCCCAACATAATGGCACAGATGTAGCCATCAAATTTAGTGAGTGACGCGCCCTTACTAAATTTGAATTTTACACAGCTATTTAATCTAATCTTACTGGCCAGACCTGATCATCGTATCGTGAAAACTTAATTAAAGCCCAAGTTTAGTTTGGGATTTTGTTATTTGAAAGCTTTATGCCGCGAAGTCATACCGTAACCCTGCAATAATAGATTCTGAATGTCTTTGTTTTTTTTTTATTAGTTAATGAAAAATCTCGAGCGACCCACAAGATTTTCGACTATATTTTACATTATAGCATCCAAAGGCTTTAAGGTTACATGTGTTATACCTCATCTGAAAGAGCAGACTCTGCTCTTTCAGATGAGGTATAGCTCATATAGCCTTCTTTTTATCTTTAGTTTTTTTTTTTTAAATTAATTATTAAAAATTTCGGGGGGGGGGGGGGAACCCCCCGAGATTTTCGGCTATATTTTACTATAGCATCCAACTACGGTTAAAAAAGATTATATGAGCTATACCTCATCTGAAAGACGAGTCTGCTCTTTCAGATGAGTATAACAATGTAACCTTAAAGCTTTTAACCTTTTGGATGCTATAACATAAATATAGTCGAAATCTCGGGGGTCCCCCCCCCCGACTCTGGCCCGAGATTTTTCATTAACTAATTAAACAAAAACAAAGACATTCAGACTATTAATTGGCAGGGTTTTTAATGGACTTGGGGCATAAAGCTTTCAGAATAACAAAAAATTCCCAAAAACTAAATCGCTTTAACGTGCTAAATAACATTAACAAAAATCAAACTGCACACGCAACGGGTGTCAACATTTTTTTTGCTGAAATAATAGTAAGAACACATTTCAAGCAGCGTGCTGTGTGCCAAATGCAGATAATATATAGGAATTTTACGCACTAAAATTATTATTTTTTATGTTACAGTAAGTATCTTATGCTTGGTTAATGATTTTGAAGTGCCCTTCCATGGTGTATTTAAACCATACCTGGCATAAATCTGGCATTACGTATTGAATGAATTGTTGCAAAAGTTTTGATCAAAATTATGGGGGGGGGGGGGGAAATCGATGTTTGCACGCCCTCCAATATTTTCATTGGGGTGCACGCCCCCCTTTCACCTCAGAAATTGATGCCCTGCACACCAGTAATGTTGGAGCAATTGTCAACAATCTTGCTAATAATTGGAGCTCAAACATATGTCAAATTAGTAGGTGAAAGCAACTCACTGTCTGAAACCCAGACTACCGGCTGCAAAATACAACTTGAGGAACAACCAATTAGAATGCTTTACATGTAATTTTTCAAAATTCAATGTCTAGAACCGCAAAGTTTAAATGCTGCATTTTATCTAGCCTACTCTTTAGGCTGGATCAAATCTCAGCAAATTCATTTGGGTATGCAAATTAAAAAAACCATCTTGAAGGTTAGTGACATGATTGGGAAGCACTTGAAAAATGCCTAACGAACCGGAAAGAGTGAAAATATACAACTATACACTAGCAGGAGTGGATTCTCCACTGGAGGATGTCTCTGAATTTGTTATTTAAGGAGAATCAAGGCATAAACATAGGAGATCTTAATTTCATCCCGGGGACGATAAAACTAAGCCCATAGAGAGCCACACAGCAAGTTCCGTGCTACAAATGATGTTAGAATTGTTTACTTTAGAATAGTCAGCGTTTGACTACGAGATTTCACAGAGAATCTTGCATAGTAAGTTGAATTCTAGAGTAGTTTCAGCCCAGTGAGACTACTCCCAATCATGTCATTTACGCTTTAATAACTTGGATAAATCCTACACAAAGTGGTGAAGCATACAAACTTATGTTAAAATAGGCAGTACAGTATTTTTCAAGTTGTACTTTGGATGCAATCCGAAGGTGTTCCGGGTGGGGGGTGGGGGGTGCTATTAGGAGCATTCAACAGCCTTTTTTGCCCTGAAGTGAAGAAATACTTGAAAAAAACACACATTTTTCCCTTGTCGGGCATCAATTTGGCACATAGGGACTCCGTTTAAAAATCCTTGTATCCACTGACGTGAGCTCTCACATTACAAATTCAACAACCGTTGTATACGCAGGTTACAGAGTAAAGAAGCGTACATACTTACAAGCATATTTGGTTATCAATTTTTAAATTCCCATACCAAGAAAAAAGAAACACATTCTGTATATAACGAGTGTGAAGCCCCAAGAAACATTAACATTTTTGAAAAAATAAACATTAATAAACTTATACAAATTACATACTTGTATATCATCAATGATGATGATGGTAAGTACAGAGTAGACTCTCATCATTGATAGAAGTTAGAGAAAAATCTTGTTCAACCTCTTAACATCATGAGATTGAATCTGTATGGACTCTTATGTTACAGTGCTCACGTTCGTTATAAGAATCACGATATAAAAAATTTCGTTAGTAAGAAAGTAAAATCTCGGTCCCATATCTGATTTCTTTGTATTATATTGTTTTTGAACCTGATAATAAGAATTTTGTTATAAGGAAACAAGTTTGGTTGGTCCCCAAGACTTTTTATATTGAGAGTAGCACTGTACATGTATATCCGGTGCAGATTGCGATTTGGCAAACTTAAGAGTTAATAATATCAAAATATACAAAATCTTTCTGTGCACAGAGATGAAATTTCCTTTGTATTTCATCATTTTAACAACCCAATAACAAAATTTTGTTAGAACACATTGATTCCATAGTCCGCCATGAGGAGTTGTTTTATAACAAGAGTCAACATGTACATGAACATGTAGTATCATTACTGCAGATTGTACTTGAAAATATTTTCACTTAAAATGTCTAAAATCATCTCAAGGCTGTAGGTCCCCAAGAGATAGTCCTTGTGTCATTCAATTCAACCGTTTGTCATTTCCCAAAAATATAAAATTCAAAACAAGTGAAACTTTACGCCATTGACAACAAGTATAAAACGTATGTTTCCAGTTTTGTTCGCCTTCTAAAATGACACAATTCATTCCCAAAATGCATCTGTTTTACGTTGTTTCCCTCAAACTAGCTTAAGCATGAATGACATGTCAACAATTGGCACTGAATATACCTATACTGTCCTTCAGGTGCTTCACAGCGCACCCACGGATAAAAATCTGTTGAAGTTTTGACTAAACAAGGTCCATTATTGTGCATCGTCCACATGCCTCGCTAATGACAGAAACTGTCGGAGTTCGACGCAACATGATGGACCAGAACACTTCCGTGCGTTTGCTTGTTGTTTGTGTAATGATACTCACAGCGTAGAACGTTCGCAGTACATGCGACACAGCTGATAATACTGATTCATCAACCTTTGCGTATGTACTGAGCAATCGCTCTATCCATACCCTATCAGGAAAACTCCTCCCACACTCGAAGATCTCGTCGAGTTGCTGTAAAGTCAGCGTCCCGTTCAGCCGTGCACACCGCGTACACGTGACGTTCCTCACTCCCCAATGACCCGGAGGCTTGCGCATCTTCGCGTTTACTCTCACAAACTTTGCTTCACAGATACATGCCCGAAAGAATTTTGTTTGTTCTACAGGTGTGGCTTTCATTTCCTGAAGTTTGCTTTCCGATTCTGCATCTTTCTCGATCTTCTTTACGCAAGTCCCTCTCCATTCATGTTTCTCTTTATTGTCATTATATTGTCGGTTCTCTTCTGGATGATTCCAGTTCGTCTGTCTGCGCTTGTTTAGATACAGTTGTCTGTAAATGAAAAAAGAAAAAGGACTTGCAGGTCCATGCTCTAGGTCTATAGATATCCACTAGGATAGGTTACTAGCAATATGCACACCGTACAGTATCAGCAATTATATGTAACCAGTATTTGCATCTGTACAAATCAGACAATGGCATAAATTTGCAGTGATATGATAAACTAAAATTGAAATTACGTTGATTGGAATAAAAAAAAATTAAATTAGATGGCCACCACAAACTTAAATCCCAGTTATTTGGGATTTTTTGTTAATTTGAAAGCTTTTATCCCCAAAGTCAAACCCTGCAATAATAGATTCTGATGTCCTTTAGTTTTTTTTTTAAATTAATGAATGACGGCAGACTCTCATCTCAGATGAGGTATAACTCATATCACCTTAACGCCTTATAACCGCTTTGGATGCTATAAATGTAAAATATAGTCAAGAAATCTGGGTCCCCCCCCCCCCTCCGAGATTTTCATTAATCTATTATTAAAAGAACGTAAGAATTCCAGAATGCTATTATTGGGGCAGGGTCACGAACTTTGGAGGTCATAAAGCTTCAAAATAAAAAAGAATCCCCAACTAAACTTGGGCTTTAATACAATTAATTTGAAAATTTGTAATTACTCTACATCTGATTTCAGGGTGGTTTTAACAAATTTCGCACTAAGCAACGGAGAAAATTTTCAATTTTCTGATATAGCCTGTACAAAGGGACGCCAATAGCGATATAAATCAGAAATAAATTTCTCAATAATATCCTGTTTTTGAAGTAAAATCGTTGAAGATATAAAAACGAATTAATATGCGCATATACAACTACAGTAATACCTTTGATCACAAGAATAGACTGTGCTCCACCTCATTTGTTTACGAGGATTCACTTTAGTCCACACAGCTGGTAGGGGCCATGTCTGGTCTTTCGCTATCCAGGCTGGGCCGCTGATTGCTGCATTGGTCAATTGCTGGCCGCTTT
>JZLH01S0392117.1:45131-55265 GCA_001188425.1 Eucidaris tribuloides | reverse complement strand
CGCATATAGTATAAATATATTTAATGACAAAGGGTAAGCATCAAATCATCAAGTGTTTATACGTTCACATCATCACTAAGCTGGGGCAAACATGGGACTTGTACATTTGCCTCTAAACCTAGTTCTACTTAAAGAAAATAACATTGTGCCCCATGGTACAAACCTCGGTATATGGCATTTACAACAAACTTTGCTCCACGTCCGGACGTCTGGCTATATGACCAGTACTCGATGGTCGTAGCATTACTAGTAGACGACACGGGATTTGGCAAAGTCGTCCCTCTCATAGCGCCTGTCCATCCATTACCATTGTGTACATTTACGTATGCTGAACCACGCAAGTCGATATCGGTGATACGAACCTGAATGGTAGTATCAGACGGACTCCTTACATACCAGTAGCACACATAGTAGGCTCCGTCGAGATTAGGATAGTGGGGTGTTGTCAATGTGAGACTGCGAACAGAGCTGTCCAATGCAATACTGCCACCGCACGAAGACACCACATCGGTTGATTCCCAAATCTGAGCGTCTGTGTGAAATATGGGAAGACATGTCTATGTGAATCAGTGTCACTTTGTTTTAACTGTTTAATATTGTATCAAGTTGAATTTGTCGTGGTTATTCTGTACAATACCTCTTATTGGCATGTCATGTGATCAATTAAAAGGTGAAATTAATTAATGCAATTCATCTTTGATTGAAAAGTTTGTACCAATTTAAAATGTAGGGCCTCTTTGCAGAGTCAACGTTGTGCCTTCATGTGTCATTCTGTAACCATATAAGATTCTTCAAGACAGGTATGAAAAATATCCCTCACAAATTTGAAATTTAAAATGGCTTTATATTACCCCATAAGGTTTGCTTCAATTGCATGAGGATTTTCCATGCGTGGTTAGGCTATCAATATGTTAATGTTTTGATATGATCCTACTCACTTTCCTTACATACGTGATATATAGTTACCATAATGTGCTAAATCAGTTTTTCGTAATATACGGTTGCTAAATTTAAAACTCAATTATTGTTCGTTCACCTTACCTGAAATGCTGACATCGGCAAGAAATCCCCGTCCATTGCTATCACTGTTGCCGTCATAAACGTACAACGTCAGTGCTCCACGTGATGACACCAATGGTGATATATCTACATCTATATTGCCTCGAAATTCTGAGAGCTTGTAACTGCCGGAGGTAGACGATGGATGGTCATACATGTAAAGATATTCACGGCTTGTTGCTGTTTGTACGTACCGCAAAGACGGCAGAAGCTGGTTCCTGCTGCACTTGTTATCATGGTATCAAACAATGGATACACCAACTCTATCGTGGCTTGTAGTTGTATAACAAGCTGGCTCAATACTTTGCAATTGACTCAAAGTCATGATATTAAATTACTCACTCCGTTATTATAGCGGCTTCAGTTCATAGAAAAACATTCAATACAAAAGTACATGTTAGTGACAAAACACAGAATGGATAACCTGCAATGAAATGAAATTTAAAAAAAATAATACAAAGCCATGTAATAAATGAGTAGGAACCAAGCCACGTTTTGTTTAAAAACGCATAGCGGCATATTGGAATTGATTCTCATGTGTAATACAGAACACCCAAAAAACAAAAAATCAACAAATTAACTTGTATTCAAAAATATAAACAAATCAACATACATGGAGAATATCAGAATGTCATAGTACAACAAAAAAGTATAATGCCATGTCTGGGATACAATTAAAAAAAAACATTCAATAGAATTTCATTTAAAAAATGCCTTAACCCCGTGTTAAATGAATTCGAAGAAACGCTCTTTCATTTCATTGGGTAATTTGTTCCAAAATTTATGTAATTTATATGAACATAGTTTGTGAAAATATACAGCGTTCATATTTCAACACGGATGTGTGTCCTCATCCATCCTTACAGATCCCCTTACACAAACAATACACATAAAACAGAAATGAATCAGGACAGTTTAATTCGTATATTTTCAATGATCTTGGTCATGACCACAGTGTGACTATAGAACATTTTACCATAATCACTCAGGAGTGATGTATTTCCTGTTTGAATACTCTGTGTTGACTCTGACGATTCTTTCTGGCAACAACATTGAGCGATATATCTGTTTTAATACTATTCTTTTCATATCATTATTTCTGTTAGTTGTATCATCATCATCATTGTTATTATTATTATTATTATTATTATTATTATTATTATTACTATTATTACTATTATTATTATCATCATTATTATTATCAACTTAAGATATATATCACATTTTGAGAAATAAAGGATCAATTGTATTTATTATTCCAAAAGATGACACGATGTAAACATAAAAAATAATCCTCTTCAGTGATTACAGTGGTGCGCAACAATACAAGGCTAAGGTCATTCTGCCCCTACCCCATAAATTATCAGTTTTTATGCAGTCTAAGCAATGTATTTCATTGAAATCTATATGCCCGGTAACCATGCTTGTTAGAAGTAAAAGCGCAAACGTATCGTGTTTTCAGCAAACTTTAATCATTTCGGGGACTAATATTACAGGAACATGTCGTCGGTTGTTAAATTATATGTGATATATATATATATATATATATATTATATATATATATATATATACATATATATATATTATGTATATATTATATAATATAAACAAATATAGAACTTAAAACTACTACATAAGTTTTACAGAACTGCGTTTCAGAAACAGTTCTGGAAACTTTATGTAGTGTGTTTTAAGTTCTTATTATTTATTAAGCTCCTGTCATCAGTTGAGCACTCTCCACTGGATGTTTTGCCATACCTGATATATATAATATATATATATATATATATTAATTGAGGTAAGGTTCACTGCGAAATATCACACGGCTAGACATCCTGAGGTGATTTCCGCTAAGCGCTTCAGCTTTTATTCTTCAGTGGAATGATGTAACTGTTAGTATTCATTCGTATATATTACACCACAGCAAAGTATTGTAATTTACAGTGTACAAGACTTTTAAATCTTAGTACCTCTATTTAAATTCGGAGGTGATGCGAACTTTATAAAGGCAAATATTCATGAATATGGAGCTGTCGTAGCTGTCTACATACGGGGGGGGGGGAGAAGAGAAATGTTGTATTTTACCACACCCCATGGCTGTTTCTGTTGCAATTATGGTCTCTTCACTGTCTTTTTTATATTTATTAGTCAAAAGAGGCGTTGGTCCATTCTCTCATGACAGTGACCCTTTTAACACACTGTTAAGGTAAATCACAATATCATAGCAATGCTTTTGAACAAAGATGAATAATAAAAATATGGTTTTGTTCACCTCAGAAACATTGCAAGTGTGCATGGTAAATAAAGAAACCCACATATTTTGTCAGACTGTCCAGGACGGTAATTGGGTCCCATTATCGGAGTTTACTGACAATGTTATCTAACCAATACTTTCCAGCATTCTTCTTCTAGTATTTTTTTAAATATACTTTTGGCGCTTATCTTTAAATAGTATTGATGTATGGCCATAGCGTTGTGAATATTTGTATGAACTATGAATAAACAGTTAAATCAATTCGGACTCTAAAGTAGTTGTTGAAAACTGATCAAATTATCGATTATTAGCGTTTAGGTGAGAACGTTTTACCGATAATGTTATTCTTTTAACTTACTACACAATTTTCTCTAATTTCTCTCTCTTTTTCTGTTCATGTCTATTTCACATGGATACGTTATTGTCAGGTATTAGGAAAATGGAAAAAAAAATGAAGAGTTACTTAACCCTATCTCTGACAGCGAGACAGCGAGCCCCCCCCTCGACGTTCTCACGCGGTATGGGTCCGCAACGCGAGCCTTCTCGCGCGATGTTCGATGCTTTTTTTTTCTCGAGTGTTCCCATCAGACAAATTCGCGACGCCCGGGGTACGTAGGTCGAAGTACGCATATTTTGACCATGCATGTCGCCCAAAAACATTGCTTCCAAAAACGCTTTTGTGTAACATTCAATACTAAATTTGTGTTTCTAGCCAATCGAGTTAAACTTATGATATTTTTGTGTTACTGATTCAATTAACTTAGGTTTTATGACAGATTATATTGTTTAAATTGTATAAGTGTCACCAAAATATTTATGCGAAAAACGAAGTACACAGCACAAAGGTAAAAACAAGAGAAATGTTGCATTAAGAAATTGTAAAAACAATAAATTCATTTATAAACCTCGTTGTAACATCCTCGTTTATTCGACCGACCATTGTTGCTACACACCACAAAGTGCGTCTTCTTCACAATGAATCGCACATTGGAGCCTTTAATTAGTGATTAGATGCAAAAGTATGATTTCAAGATTATTACGCATAAATTAGCATATTAACTGAAAACAATTTTAAAGAAAAATATAACAATTTTCGTAGATTAGGTCGCCGGCAACATGCGTGCCAGTTTTCGTCGCGATCGTGCGGTCGACGGCCGAGATCTGAATGGGGGCCTGTGAGACCCCCCCCCCCCCCGGCCATAATCTCCCAAAATACCCCGGCAGAGATAGGGTTAAACATTCTCTTTTGAGAACGTATCGGTGTTTTGTTGTTTTAGTGCTTTATGGAACGATGGCGTACTTAATAAAAAAAATTATGCAAAATCACCATACAAGAAATGTATCTGGTATGAACTTGAAATATGTATTAGTAAAGGGTTTTCCCACTCTTCAGTCACCATAGCATACTATATGATCACAGTGTGTGAACGTAAATGGTCCATCAATCATCAGACGGCAATATTACATACGTAAGACTACTTAAGTTCCTTGATTGAATTTACACATTAACCAAGACCACCACAATCATTTTTTTTTCTCTCAGTTCATTTAGTCTACACTTTGAATACGATGACGAGAAAATTCTGTCCCATGGTACAAACCTCTGTATATGGAATTCACAACAAACTTTGCTCCACGTCCGGACGTCTGGCGATATGAAGCATAGTAGATGGTCGTAGCATTACTGGTAGATGACACGGGATCAGGCAAAGTCGATCCACTATACGTTGTACCAGGAGACGAAGTAGATGGACCATTGTACACATTTACGAATGCTGAACCGCGTAAGTTGAAATCATCGAAACGAACGTGGATGGTAGTGCTCGACGGACTCCTTACATACCATATGCACACATACCAGGCACCGTCGAGATTAGGATAGTGAGGTGTTGTCAATGTGAGACTGCGAACAGAACTATCCAATACAATACTGCCACCGCACGAAGACACCAAATCAGTTGATTCCCAAATCTGAGCGTCTGTGTGAAATATGTGAAGGTATTTCTATGCAAATTAGTGTCATACTTATTTTCTTCTTTTAGTATATCAACAGGTACGTACAATACGTCGATTATGTTTTCCAATAGAAAGGTTGTTTCACAATCATCAGTAATATTGGAGGTGTTTACAACAGCTCACCCAGGGACACAATATTGATTATAAAGGCACTGTATAGCCTAGTGACAGACATGAAACCTGGTTGTTTCTTGTTACAAATAGTAGGCCTATTTACAAGTAGCGATATGATGAAGTTGAATTTGTCGCGTTTATTCTGTACAATGCTTTTTGTTGGCATGATATGGGGCTAATTAAAATCTGAAATTAGTTAATACAATTTACTTTTGATTGAAAAGTTTGTACCAATTAAAAATGTAGGGCTTCTTTGCAGAGTCAACTTTGTGCCTTCATTTGTGATTCTGTGATCATGTAAGATTCAAGACATGTATGGAAAATATCCCCCAAAAATTTGAAATCTAACATTGCTTTATTGAAATGGTATATTAGGCCTGAAGTTTTTGCCTTAATTGCATTAGGATTTTTCATGCGTGGTAAGGCTATCAACTATGTTCACGCTTGGATATGATCTTGCTCACATTCCTTACATACGTAATATATAGTTACCATAATATGCTAAATCAGTTTTTCGTAATATATGGTTGCTAATTAAAACTCAATTATTGTTCGTTCACTTTACCTGAAATGCTGACATCGGCAAGAAATCCCCGTCCGTTTGCACTGTTGCGGTCATCAAGATACAATGTCAGTGCACCACGTGATGACACTAATGGTGATATATCTACATCTACATCGCCGTTAAGTACTGAGAGATAGTAACTGCTAGAGGTGGATGACGGATGGTCATAGATAACAATATATTCATTATCTTCGGTAACGAATGATGAGTAGTCATATTCGTCGCTTGCTGTTTGTACGTCCCTCTATTTCATTTGAACCTGCTTCCATACGTACTTTCTACAAGCCACGGATCTGTCTACTAGGATCTTGTTGATATTAGTGGTGAATTGGATGTAACACTAAGCTCTGTAACAGTGCACACACTTGTTTTGGGCAAATGTACAAAATTAGTAATCTGAAGAATTGAATTGGCGATCTATTACTATGGGCCACATTGGGAAGTGAGGGCGAGGCATTTATAACATCTGCAGTAAAGTGCAATTTCACTTGTTCTAGCCATGTACTGTATGCTACCTACTATCGCAAAAGGAAGCAAGTGACAAATGCGTCATGATAATAAATGAGCAATTTCTCTTTGTCGTGATGGATGGGCATAGATGTTAACACATTCAAAATCAATGGTGCATACATCCCTTGTATGCGCTGGGGAGTGCTAGCATTCCGACATTCTTTCGAGGACCCACCCCCACGTTGAATGATCACACAAGACAAACGGGGGGGGGGGATTCCCGATACGGTATATCATAAAGTCTTTAATACCAGTCTGTTTATGACTTAATTGACACAATAAAATCAGAAGATTGCAACAGAACAACAGTCAGGAGAAGAAGAAGTAGAAAAGAGTAAGAAGAAGCAAAATAATAAAGAGAAGAAGAAAAAAGAAAAAGAAGAAAAGAAAGAAGAAGACGAAGAAGAAGAAGAAGAAAAAGAAAAAGAAGAAAAGGAAAAAGAAGAAGAAGAAGAGGAGGAGGAGGAAGGAAGGAAGGCAAAAAATAACAAGGGGAAGGAGAAAAGGGGAAAAAGAAAAAGAAGAAAAATCTAATTAAAAGGAGGGAAAGGGGAAAGAAATCATGAAGGGTAAGAAGAAGAGGAATAGAGGAGAAAACGGAGTAGTAGACAGGGGCATCAATCCTGGGAGCAGAGGCGCAATCGCCCGCTCCCCCAGTGTAAATATTTAGGGCAAACAATCGATTGACCCTCCCCCAATATTTGACATCTTGACTAAAATAAAAAAAATGTTATGTAGGGATGAGTTTTAAAAAGCAATGTTACGCCCCGAAAACTACTAAATCCTAACTACAGGGCTAGCCGAAGGGTGGTGCGTCGCGTCGCGTCGTCGTTGACTGGAACGCGACCTTTTGTCCAAAAGCCTCCCCCCCCTCGTTGTGGCCGAAAGGGTGCGTCTGGAGCGCCACGTCGCTTTGGCGTTGACTGAACGCGACGCTTTCGTCCAAAGCCCCCCCCCCCCCCGGTGTGGCCGAAAGGGTGTGTTTTATAATAATAATAATACATATAGAGTTAATTTCAGTGTTTATTATCGGGGAAATATTTAGTTGTATATAGTTGATACATGTTAAAAAATGACTGATTCAAGTTCTTAATAAAAGTAACTTAGCATTCAATTTTATATCTGTTGCAGTGTGTATTATTACAAAGAACAAACCATCGTATTCTTCACAACTGACATTTCATGTGACTATGTATACCTGGAGAATATGTTGTTGTCCCCAAATAATAAACTTACGACAGATGTGTCCCTAGCAAGGGCAAGGCCAAAGTGTGATTGTCGTGGTCAAGCATTCCACAACGTTAACTCTCAAGACCTACCTACTATATTTTACACTCCAGACCCGCCTCAGTATAGGTTGTGAGATGTGTCTGTTGTGTAGTGTGCGTGTGTTTTTATGTACTCTGTAAGGGTGAAATTTTGTCTCGCAAAGAGTGAATTAAATAAAGTATTGAGGAAAATTGCCCCAAGGCTTATTGCAAGGGTCGGTAATCTGATTTTATTATCATTATATATCTTACTATTATTATTTATTATTTTATTATTATTATTATTATTATTATCCATATTATTAGTTACGACATATTTTTCATTATACGAGTATCATTATTTAACCGCATCCACCCTAAAAGCGCAATGTTTTATAAGTTAATCTGATGGGGTAAAGAAGTCCAAAGAATTAACGTTTGTAATGATTAATAAAAATGATGGTCTCAAAATGATTGACCCCAAAAATTGCCACTGCCCAAAGATGACATGGGTCAAATACTTCTTGATGATACTTTGATGCTCTTGAAATGTATTGAACTATCGTTTTTGCAAAGATTTCAATCAAGATGACCTCATTTTTTGTGGAAAATGTTATGCCCAGAATGTGTATTGAACGCCTTGGCAATGCACAGTTAGCTGATTCTTTGCGTTCATGTATTAAATATCGAGAGGAAGCTGCTAAAGATTTTACGTGCTTCAATTTCTCAGAATGAGGCGTCATGTCAACTCTGTGGTATATAAATCATTCGATCTAAAATCCAAACCTTTTTTTCTTTTATGATGTATGGTATGATAAAGGTATTTGTACCATTGCCGATTCGTTTAATCCACCCCTCCCTGGTCACAAACTTTTTGAAGAATTGGTACAGTGGAACCTCGATATAAAGAGGTCGGATATAACAAAATCCTTTTATAACTAGGTGATTTTGCAGGTTCCAACTCTTTATATTTCTTTGTTTTTGGACCCTAGTGAGAAACCTGATATAGCAAGGTAATTTTCATGGTTTTTACGTCCTCGTTATAACGAGGTTCCACTGTATTAGATTTTGACATCAACTCTTCAGATAGAAGGAAATTTAATTTTTTAATGAAAAATATTCCAGAAGAATGGATGTTGAATTTTGATGTTGATATTGTTGGCGTTCACGACACCATTGTTGTAAACCTATTAAATTACAAGAAAATTCCTAAGAATGTGTACAATACTTCTCGGCTCTTATACTCCAGCCAAGAGATATGCTTTTTTGGAGCAACAGTTTATTGTTCCCTGTTAACATCAATTGGCAAAAGGTTCATTTGAATAATTTCTTTTGTTCTCTTGATAATAAATTAAGATCCTTTTACTTTAAAAATTTTCACAAAGCCATTGCATTAAATAAATTTCTTTTCCAGATCAAACGAAAAGACTCTCCTAATTGCTCCATGTGTGGAAAAGAAGAGGAAACACTAATTCATTTGTTCTGCGAATGTGAAAAAGTCACACCTCTTTGGCACGATCTTGAGATTGTAATCACACAGAAAACAGGTTCCCGCATTTATATAGCTAATTATGAAAACATGTTTCGTATATGTAGTGATAAATTTGTTTCATATTTGTTTTTACTATTGAAGTATCATATTTATTCTTGCAAATTTAGAAACAAGCTTCCAAACTTTGTCATGTATAAATCTTTTGTTAAGAAACAAGAAGAGTTAGAATGTTTGGCAACAAAAAAAAAGCAATAAGTTACCTAGTCATTTTAAGAAATGGCGTTTTGATATCTAGGAGTTTTATAATTCTGAGCATTTAGCGCCATTTTATGTGTAACATTAAACGCTAAAACTCTTCCTTTCCCTTCATTTCATTTTATTAAAACATGCAATTTGCACTTTTCTTGCCAACTTCTCTGTTAATTTCTGTCCTCTTAGGTATTTTTCCCACGATACATGTGCTGTGTTATGGCTGACTTCTGTAACTTAATACAACCATGATTCTAACTCGACACCTTGTTTACTATTGCGATCGTCTCCCGCAATGTATAGACGTGTGTGAATTATCGCTCCGCCGAACATACACTTTACAATAGACCAGCAATCTACTTTACAAAATGCCTGGACACGACCGACCGAAACGGGCCTCTGCTACGAACAAAGCCGGCGATAGCCCGTGTTCTGCAGCTAAGAAACAGCGTGGTGATCCTGCTGTAAGGTAAATGGTGCTGATGATGACGAGCTGACTAAAACTATTCGAGCTGCAGTGGAAAACCTACTACCCAGCTAACAAATGGACGTTTTAAGACCATTCTTAAAACGTCCGAAGTTGGTTGTTTGGACGTTTTGTGAAAACGTTTTACAGACGTAAAAATGT
>JZLH01S0392117.1:21307-40342 GCA_001188425.1 Eucidaris tribuloides | reverse complement strand
CCTGAAAATAGTACTTAGCATACACAATTCGTCGGGGGTCATCCGAACCGTTGTATCGCGATACGACAGTGCGAAACTCATGTCAGAGAAAATCGACTTCAAAGTTTACTATAATTGCCACTTTTTGTCCCAAGCATTACAAGATGTTCATTGCTAGAAATATACATGGTAGGAAAGACCAAGACAATTGCTTAACATTCATATCTTTATTTTTACACAGAACCAAGAATCAGAGAAAATATCGCAAAAGAGCTATATGCTTGTAATTTCGGTTTGAGCGGTTTATATTTTCCCTGTACTAAAACGCCATAGGGAGTTCAACAACGCTGACCGCATTTTCAATACGCGCGATCAAGCAAACCGTCGTATCTCTCTTTCATGTGCAAAGTCAATGCAGCGCGTATGCTGACCGCGTATTTGCATATTAAGTGCGCGCAGTTGTTGTTTGGTCTGCTACAGCACACTTTTCCAATGGGATTTGCGCATTTTATCAAAATGTATATGGCATCGCCTTTAAAATCCCCACATATCTCAAAAATAAAATAAACTGCTGTCTAAAAATTTAACCATGTATAGAGTAGGACTTTCATTTTCTACAAAAAATCTCAAAATCGATATTTTGACCAAAATCGACTGATACGACGGTTCGGATGAACGCCGACGAATTATTACAATTTCTGTGGGCCAAACTGTTTGACATTTTTGTCACTTTCCGACCCCCCCCCCTCCCCGGCGGGACAATGGATCGAACTTTGGTTAAAAAAAAAAAAAAAAAAAAAAGAACACATACGAAAATGAAAAGACAAAAAAAAAAACACAATGATGAAAATATGATGATAATAAAAACAAACTTTGTACATTACCCACTCCCACCCCCACTCTTATTGCTATTCAACTTATTCCTCATCGTCTTCTTTTATTTGGTTTTTCGTCGTCTCATCCTTTTTTGATCGTCGTCTTCTTTTCTACTTGCTCCTTCCTCTTCTCCTCATCCTACTTTGTTGTTGTTTTTCTTCTCCTCCTGTTGCCCAATGTTGTTTTATTTTGTTCAAATCGAACCGCATTGTATACATACGAAGTGAACTTGTGTTTCTGAACTGTGATCGACATACTAAATTCTAGGCATATTTATGACAACATTATTCCCCATGGTACAAACCACCGAATATGGCATTAACAAGAAACTTCGCTCCACGTCCGGACGTCTGCCGATCTGAGTTGTAGTAGATAGTCGTGACGTTACTGGTAGATGACACGGGATCAGTTGGCGGGGTTGACCCTCAGGCGTCCAGTACTCTATTAAAAGTTGTTGGGGCATCGTACACTCTTACCCACGTTGAACCACGTAAGTCGAAATCATTGAAACGAACCTGAATGGTAGTATCGGAGGGGCTCCTTACATACCACAGGCAATCGTAGTAAGCTCCGTCGAGACCAAGATAGTGGGGTGTTGCCAGTGTAAGATTGCGGATAGAGCTGTCCAATACAATAGTGCCGCCGCACGAAGACACTACATCGGTAGGTTCCCAAATCTGTGCATCTGTTGGAAAAATGGGAAACAATTATGTATGTGAATGAATGTACATGTTATAGTTCTGAATCTGTTGCCAGGAAGACCTATCATAGGGACAAGCAATGATTAGCACATTATGAAACTGAAGCCTGGTTGTTTCGGGTCAGTAATTGCATCTAAAATCGTGCCATGATCATGATGATGGCACAGTCATACCTTGACGATTTAGCCAACGTATGCCTGACGTATCAAATTAGGGGTAAAACGCTGGCATACGCCGAACTTTGATTTTTTCCGATTTGCACTTTTGGACGTATACATAGCGTGCTCATAACGAGTTGGACGTACGCATAACGTATAACTTATATGGAACGTTTCGATAAGTTATAGATAACTTATACCAACGAATGCTTGTCGTGTTACCGACGATCACAACTTATGCCCAACGATACTCTAACTTACCCATAGCGTGGGGTAGCGTATCACCGACGATCACTTTTAGCAGCCATTAAAATACAAAAACTCGATTACAAACTAAATGTTCTCCTCCCACCCAAGAGTAAAACAACTTCTAATCTGAGAAATTGCAAACTCCTGTGTCTTCCTAGATGTAAAACTAATAGATATAAGAATAGTTTTATCCCGTGCTGTTTTTATAATTTACAATAAGTGCAATATTGTGTATGCTTTCCCCTATCCTATATTTCTTTTGTATCTTCCAATTTCCCCCTTTTCATTCTCCCTCACCCGCTCTTTCTCCAAACTTTCG
Organism: Eucidaris tribuloides; assembly: GCA_001188425.1. Lineage (NCBI taxonomy): Eukaryota > Metazoa > Echinodermata > Echinoidea > Cidaroida > Cidaridae > Eucidaris > Eucidaris tribuloides. The sequence goes on along the minus strand of JZLH01S0392117.1, from coordinate 38,060 downwards.
TTTCTTACATTTTTGTTGTCATTATTTTCTTTGGAAAGCAATTCTGTTAACGGTAATAAGAATGATGTTAATTCATATGTTGAATTTGATTTAAATTGAATCATTTGTTAACTGATTGGTTATACAAATGTACTTTGATGATTAACTTTGATCACGTGTCTTGCAAGCATTTAGATAGTACCCAAAAATGTGCATAATATTACTACTACTACTACTACTACTACTACTGATAATAATAATAATAATAATAATAATAATAATAATAATTATGCGTTGCTTTTATATAGTGAATTTTACGTCACCATTATTTCACCATTATAAAAAAAGTGCAATATTTATCATAATCTCACTCGTTTCTTCTCTTCTCTTTTTTTCTTTATCCCCATCCCCTCCTGTCACTACACTTTATGAGTTCTGTTGCTTTCGCCCCTCTTCCTCCTTTTTTAATTTTTCCCTTTCGCCCTTCCAATACACAATTTGTCTGTTATCCACTTTTCTCTCCTGTTCTTATTTGTTATTAATATTCCTTCACATTATTTGTGCGTAATGCTTGCTTGTTTGTGTGTGTTTGTTTTTGTCGTGCTGTGGGGTTGAGATATGTGTCCTGTTGTTTTGTATGACTTTGTGTGTGTTTGTTTGTATGTGTTTAATGTGTGTTTGTTGATGTTAGTGGTATATTTGCGTGTGTTTGGGTTGTTTGTGTGTGTTTTGTGTGAGTGTCAGTGTTGTGCGTAGTTTTGTGTGTTGTGTGCGCGGCGCGCGAATTGTATTAAATGCGTGTGTGTTTTTTTATGTGTGTGTGTTTTATGTATGTATGTGAAATGTTTCTGTGTGTGTGTGTGTGTGTGTGTGTTGTTGTGTTGTTGTGTGTGTGTGTGTGTGTGTGTGTGTGTGTGTGTGTGTGTGTGTGTGTGTGTGTGTGTGTGTGTGTGTGTGTGATTTCCACATATTTATTTTTCACCGGAAACCATCCCTGTTTGAGGTAATTGATTAAAAATGTAGAATTATTTACTGTAGATTATATATGCTAAAGTTTGACGAAGAATGTCTGTATTTACATTGATTTGAATCGTACCTGTTTAAAAATTAATTTACTATATTAATCTATACCTGAGATTTTTGTGTTTACGCTGTTTACACATTTATTTCTTAACACCCCTTTATTTGCAACTCTGTTTTTTCGATGAAACTTTCCTTTTTGGATATTTCTATTTTCATTTCTTATGTCTGTCACATTTTTCCACCTGTGTTAATTATTCATATGTATACAAGACTATGGTGTAAATTATGTGTATTTTACTCATACCAATGGTTGTAATTGCCATACTTTGTAACTCTTTAAGTTGCAATTTTGTGAATAAATAAATAAATATATAAATGAATAAATAAATAAATAGATAAATAAATAAATAAATATATGAATAAATAAATAAATAGAAAAATAAAAATAAATAAATGAATAAATAAATGAATAAATAAATAAATAAATGATGAATAAATAAATAAATGAATGAATGAATAAATAAATAAGTAAAATGATGAATAAATAAATAAATGAAATATAAAAAGGCTACGCTCCACGATTCAAATCATAACCGCACTAGACTTCGCAGTACAAAAACCACTCTACCAACATCTCCGTCATGCTGAAAAAAAAAATCGATGAACCCTGATTAGACATTATCGTGACGTATTTCGACTTATGAGCAACTTACAAATAACGCGTGTGGACGTATGTAAACGACAGCATAACTTACCTACAACGTATGGCCCGCGTATGCGGGACGTATGATCATACGCTGGCATACGTCGAAAAATTTTGTGCCTGCACAAAATTTTTCGACGAAACTCGTCGTACTACGACGTATACCAGCGTGCTTCAGCGTACACATAACTTCTGCAAAACTTTTACAAAACTTACCCATAACTAATTCAACGTATGACAACGTATTCGCAAAATGTTTCATACGTCGGCATACGCTGGCTAAATCGTCGAAGTGTGCCCAGCGTGCTTCAGCGTGCACATAACTTACACAAAACTTACCCATAACTTAGTCAACGTATGACGACGTATTCGCCAAATTTTTAATACGTCGGAATACGTTGGCTAAATCGTCAAGGTGTGACTGTGCCAATGAGAAATGGAATTGCCGACACAGTCTTATTGGAATTACAGTCCCTGTTGACAATGTGAAAAATGACAACCAAACTGGTTCATGCTATTGTTTTTGCATGAATTTTTTCGCATTAATCTTAATTTACGGGTTTGATTAAATAGTCACGTTGGTGCTGCCATTGTCACATTATGATCCCCAAAGATTCTTCAATTACTCTTAACAGCCAAATTTCGTGCAACAAACTTGAACCATAAAAACCAATTGTCAAATTGATATGATTTTCAAACGTATGGTACCATTAGGCTTATCGTTGGATATGCATTTCTTCAAACTTCTTAAATTATGTACTATATATCTATGTTCAAAATCAGGGTTTCTTTAATATACGGTTGCTAAATTTAAAGTCAATTATTGATTGTTCACCTTACCTGAAATGCTGACATCGCCAAGAAATCCCCGTCCATTGGCACCACTGTTCTGGTCATTAAGATGGAATGCCAGTCCTTCACGTGATGACACCAATGGTGATATCTAGATCGCCTTGAAGTACTGAGAGATAGTAGCTGCGAAATGATGGATGGTCATAGATGTTAACATATTCGTAGCTTGCTGTGCTTACGTCTGTCAAAGTCAGCTTGTCACGAAATGGTGTAGAGGGGTGAATTGGGGAGTGCTAGTATCCCTACATCCATTCGAGCGCGAGACCCCCCCCCCCCCCCAGTTGTCTTGAAAGTGTACATTAAATGATTAACGCAACATTTTAAGACAAACGGGTTGGGGGAGGGGCGGGATTCTGGAAGGGTATTTTCACTAGTCTTGTAGTTCAGTGTGTTTATAGCTTGATTGAAACAATCAAACACTGCCAATCCCAAACAGAACAACAAAGAACAAAAAGGGAAGAAAGAACAAGGAAAAAAACAAGAAAATGAATAAAAAAAAGATGATGAAGAAGAAGAATGACAATTACAATAGTAAGAATTAGAAGTAATAATAGTGTTAACAATACTTTTTCTCCTCCTTCTCCTCCATCGTGTTTTTCTTCACCTTCTCTTTCTTCTACTTTTTGTTTTCATTTTCGTCTTTTTCTTGATGTTACGTCAATTTTTTTCTGCTGGGGGCTGTTTTTCAGTTATATGATAAGCAGACTGATATGCAAGACTAGTCAACTATTTCTATTGAAAGTCAACGGGGTCTACAAAATGTTCCGTGTCAAACTAATATCTGAAGGAGTACCTAATAAATTTACGTTTTCATATGCTCCACCAGGTAGGTCGATATACTCTCGCTCAGAAATTTCTTGGCATTTCTATCAGTTGTTTTTGTAATGTCATCTCTGACGTCATTTATGAAAATCAATTTGTGTAAATATCTCATCAATATAGTAGGGACAGATGATCAAATTTGGTCCTCTATCAGTTCAGGTCACTTTCGGACCCACAGCGTGCGCTTGCGCCCATTTACGGACGCGTACATCAAAATTTTTAAATGTCGTAAGTGAAAAACTATTAATTTCAAATGAATAACTATTAATTAGTTTCAACTGCTGTGGACCAGCCTGCACGCGTGAAAAACACCAATCTCCGCTCGCTTTTCCAATAAGAAAGAGATGATAAGTTTGACACCATGATATGAAAGAAATGTGATATTGCCATACGGGGGTTAATTCAAAAATCAAACTAACAACAAATGGTGATGGTTGGATGGAAGTACTAACATCGAAGAAAGACGTTCACGACATGGGTAGAGGATCCATTTAAATGTTTCAATGATTGTTTTGTCTACGAGGCTCTTAGTATTGTCATAGTATTACTAGTACAGTATTGTACTATTCAGCATACTCTGTCTTCTATTATAGCGAGTTTTTAGTTTTTTACTATATTCTTGATATTAAAATTGAGTTGGATTAAAAACTTAAGCGTAGATGATCAAAATTAAAAGTTTTGAAACCAGGTCTGAAAGAAAAGAAAATCCCTACATGCGTGCAGATTTATTATCAAATTACTTCATTGAAAGTGCATTTATATAATACGCAAATCCATATCAAAATTTTAAAATATAAGCGAAAATTCCGACAAAGACACGCAGACGTGGTACAAATATGGACGTGCAAATATTTTAAGAAATCCAGTCAAATACCAATCGTCACTATTACTACAATACCATAATATCCTGGCAATTCAGGACTGGTGCGCAGCTACTGAACATGCTACGTATATTAATGTAATAAGATGTTTATTTGAAGGGATTATTGTAGGAATAAGTATTGTCCATGTGTAGAAGATTTCTTTACATCGAGGTAGTTGTGTGTTTGATGGTTGAAGTGAAGTTTTCATTCTTAAGACCACTTGAGTCATCCATGTTATGTAATATAATCATTACATGAAGCTGTCATTCATGAAACCTTTTTTAAAGTGTTTATTTGTGTATCGACAGTGATATGTTTCGCTGAAGTGGTACTTACTTTGTGGAAGGAGCTCAGGAAATGACACTTATACCAGTACTTACAGTATTGTCTACAGGGATGTGATACCATTCCTCGATCTACTTGAACAGGTTGAAAGTGGTGTTCTCGATTTACAAACCCCCAAATCTCCTCTTGAATGACCACGTGAGGGACATATTTATGATTTATTTATAACGTGCGTAATTTATTCGGAGTTTATGGTACAGTTAACATTTAATGTTCTTTCAATTAATAATAATAATAATAATAATAATAATAATAATATCAATCATTATTTTTATATATTATTATTGATTATTATTATTATTTCGCTTATATACCAACGGTAGCCACTTCAGTGAAACAGACTATCTTCCAGCGGGCCCTGCATAACAAATTTTTATATATTATTCTTTCAATTGATGGTCTAATTCACGAAATGTATTCATAATTGACCCTACTATAACTTGTCTCCCAGTATAACATTTGTGACGTTGGCTCTTTTTAAATCCCAAACTATACATCCCATAATACTGAATTCGAATATGGGTTAAGCTGCACAGTTTACAGCTTTGGTGGAGGTAATTTGAATATAACCTTATCCTTATAAATCAATTTTATGAAATTAATGCTTATTTTTAAAGTTATTTTTTCGAAATGTACTGAACTTTGTATAGGAGTCAATTGAGGTGTGTGAGAATGTATGAAATTCCCACGCAACAACCATGGACAATGACTGTGAATACCACTCATTAGAAATAAATTTCTCATCCAGATCCATGGTAGATGAATGCTTTATTAATTATTCACCAGAAATAACGCTTTCGCCGTAAGTCTAATGAACAATCAGAAAAGCATTCATCTACCCCTGTCCTGCACGTGAAGCTTGCTAATAGTATAGTTTCGAATGTGTGGTATTCACAGCCACTGACCATGGCTATTGTGTGGGTATACCATATTGATATAACAAATAATATTTTGTACTCCAAATGGTTCGATGGGTTTAAACAACAGTAAAAGTATACATCTATGATCGTTCTATTTTTATTTCAGTTTCATTTTTTTTTCTGAGTGCAAATGACTATTTGCAAATTTAACATGATTCAAAAATGCACGTCCCATTATGTTTTTCTGAATACAACTCCAACATTCTGGAGAAAAAAATGGAGGTGACATTATTAGGTTTTACGCTCACTTGCCATGATTGCCAAGTGTGCCACTCAACTTGACCTCCTGCTTCCTTATTCTTCAAGAGGTTTCATCTATTGCTGAATATATGTGACGATATTAGTTGGAGTTAGTAGGTATAAGAGTTTAATTGATCTTGAGAGACTTACACACAGTAAGAACTAACGACGAATTGTATGTATTTGTCCATGCATCTTCTACGAATGGTGGCAGGTATGGTGTATCTTCCTATAATATATGTCACCGAAGGTTACAAACTCGTTATAAACCACAAGCACTGATCTCCTTCGACATGTTGGTAGTCTGGTGTTGTCAATGTGAGACTGCGAACAGAGCTGTCCAATACAATACTGCCGCCGCATGAAGACATCATATCAGTTGGTTCCCAGATCTGTTCGTCTGTTATGGAATAAAGGGTTGAGTACCAGTGTTTATATTAATGCCACTGAAAAATTGTCAAATCTAGGCTTTTCGACGTCGAATGGACGACTATACCAAATTCATCCCTACACACTTTAATTGTAATAGAGTGAAACACATATATATGGTGCTACTACAGAGTGACGGAGTGTTGAGCTATAATGTATTTTGAGTTGAGACAAAATACACACACCATACGTTGACAAAACAAGTATTTAGGAAAGACAGTAACGGCATTTAAAAAGGTTCTTCTTACCTGAAATCCTCACATCAGCACGAAATCCACGTCCGTTGGCATCACTGTTAAAGTCACTAAGCTCCAACGTCAGTCCTCCACGTGATGACACCAATGGTGATATATCTACACCTATATTGCCACCAAGTTTTGAGACACCGTAACTATTCCAGTCGGAAGATGATGGGTGGTCATAGACGATGACATATTCATTTCTGGTTGTCTCTACGTCAATCAAAGTGAGTGTAACCTGTTTCCCTGGAGGACTGGCAACATGCCACCAACAGTCGATATCCCCAGTTGACGATTGTTGATAGTAGTACGGTGAGTTGAATGTCACGTTTGGCAAAGATTCACTCAACGTGATAGTACCTCCACAGGATCGTGGTCCAACTGTTGGACTTGGATCTATTTCAAATACAACGAAGAAAACAAACATCAAATGTGACCTGTCACCACGATACCCTGATAAAGTCGCACACCCCAAGGTTCAGGAAAGTTGAAAATAATGTAGCTAGGATGTAAAATTTGAAAATGAAGTGTCTTCAAAAATAAAAAATTGTATGTCCTTCACATGTTGCAACAGTTTGAATATTTATATTTTACACCCAAAGTATATATTTCTTTCTACTTTTATGTTTTATAAGATGTGCGACTTTATCAGGGTATCGTGGTGACAGGTCACAAATTACTTTCACGTTAACAAGAGATTTTCTGAGTAACAAATAAAAATGAAAGCTGTCAAGAAGCGTAAATAACAGATGATCGCATTTTACTTCATTCCATTCAGTATTGATTTCTTTTAAATGGGGTATTAATAAAAAAAAATATGTAGCAGAGTACATTAAATTGGCAACATTACTGAAATCATGGTATCATGATAAAACGCATCAAATACACAATATTAATCTCAGGAAGATACATTCACAATTTATGGGAAAATCATCATGGACCATTTTTTTTTTTTTGGGGGGGGGGGGCAATATTTTTCCCAATAGTATAAACAGACTTTCACTAAGTTTATAATCGGGTATATCTTTTGTGTTTCAATGTGTATTAATATGTAGCTGAGAGAATTAGCTAATTCATCAATTGTTGAAATGTGGTTCCTGTATCTAACACACTATACATGTCGTCACTTCACCTGAAATGCTGACATTGGCAAGAAATCCTCGTCCGTTGGCATCACTGTTAAAGTCACGAAGCTCCAACGTCAGTCCTCCACGTGATGACACCAATGGTGATATATCTATATTGCTTTGAAAGTATGAGACTGTGTAGCTTTTAGATGATGGATGGTCCGCGACATAGACATATTCACTGCTTGCTGCTGTCTGTACGTCCCTTAATGTCAGAAGAACTTGATTCCTGCTTCACTTGTATCATGCTAAAAAACAACGGATATACTCACTCAATCGTTGCTGGTAGTATGGCAAGCTGGCTGTATTGTTTGAAATTGAATCCCTGCTTAATATTGTTGTACTCAAATTCAGGATATTAACGTATTCGATCCCCTGATGTCTTAATCGTATTATATGATCATTTTGCACAGGAGTTATCTTGTATTCCCTTCCCCCAGTCACACCGATATCCGAAAGGAGTGCTTGTGTGCTCTAAGTTCAGACAGAAGAATATATACTAATGCTTATTTTCCGAAATGTTCCGAAGAAATATTGTCAGGGTAAGATTTTGGGGTTTTTTTTCAGATCCGCATTTTCAGCCGGTTTGTTGATTGGATACCACATTGATGCTGCAAAAGTGAAACACATCCATACGGTCAAGCCCTAAGTCTTGAAACAGTGCCAGCATCATAATATTCAGCGATAAGTGTTCTACATAACAGAATCGACAGTTGCAAGTGAATAACCGATTGTTGAGGTATGTGACAAGTCCGTCTGGTAAGCAGGTTCGTATAGCACTTTGCGGGAAGTATTTATTGCAACCAAAACGGAACGTGTTTCAATTCTTCACCAGCCATCTATTGCCACATTTACTCGTTTACAGTGGCGTAGACAGGTCCTCGGACTCCTCGAACCTGGGGGATGATTTGGTGTCCAAAGGGTCGATAATAATGCATGTTCAAATAAGCGGGCGTGCACACATACACACACAGCACACACAACACAAACACACATGGGCGCGCACACACAAACACACACACACACACATACAGACAGACATACACCCAGATACATGTACATACCACGCCCGTATCAGGGATTTTTCAAAGGGGTGCAAAAGAAAAGAAAACGGACCTTTGATAGGGGGCCGCAAAACTCTTTTTAATGCGGAGGAGGGGCTGCCCGCCCAAGCGGGTGAATTCCAGCGGCTCGCCTTTGTTAACCCTTTGCACGCGAATGTTGCGATTTTGCAACTATGGTAATAATTTGTTTTCTCCTCTACGTTTGTACTAGAAAAGCTAACAAATGACCACAATCATATACTTCAGCAATATCTACAGATTTTACCAGTATCATTGGTGCGATGAAAGGTCAAATTTTATCGAAAATACCAAAATAACAATCGTCATTATCATTAATTCAACGTGTAAAGAGTTAAAATCCCTCTTGGGGATCCGGGCGGGCGTCAGAGGGCGGAGCCCCCTGAAGCTCACGGCTTTTTGCAGTTTCGTGAGGTTATTTCCACTCTTATCTCTGCTAACACAATTTTTTGTGTGAAGTGGACAGTCAACGATAATTTCAACTCACCACTTTTTGAAAGTGGGGTGCGTTTTAATTTTCGGAATTCATCAGAAGGTATAATTTTATACTCTGAAATGGTTATAGCAGGTCATTAACAAAACATGCTGATAATTTGCGGGGTCGGGGGCGGAGCCCCCCTGAAGCTCAGGGGTTCTAGGGGTTTTATAAGCATATTTTGACTCTCTGATAACACTTTAGTTTCGTGAAATGGACATTGAACAATAAGAGCGGCATAAATTCATTTTGACAAAATTAGCATTAAACTACTTAGTTTGAAATCATTTTTCTTTGAAAAGTAGGGGGGTGATTGTGCAGGCCCTTCCTCCCTCTGCCAAAGTGAGGGATATATCAGGCATCGCCCCCAGGATTTACAACAGTGCCCATTGCAAAAGTCTCTTATTAGACACCACCCTGTTAGGAGCAGAAGACAGGGAATCAGAAATACAAATATACTAGGAGAATAAGTGTGACAGGATGACCATAATGATAATAATAAATCTAATAAATATAACGATAGTAATAATAATAATAATAATAATAATAATAATAATAATAACAAAGTAATAATAATAATCACCGTAATACAAAGCAAAAGTAATAACAAGAATACTACTGCAAAATAAATTTGCTGTTCATCTTTGTAGTATCAATTTAATGAAAAACAAATAAGAATACTACTGATTGAAATACATATATATATTTCCGTGAAACCTGGGGGGATGATTGTACATGTCATCGCCTCCGACCTTGTGAGCTGCGGGGGATGCATACCCCACTACCCCCCCCCCGCTGTCTACGCCCCTGTTCGTTTACTAGTCTTCCGGTAATGGTGACATTATCGGTAGAATATTTTTAAATTATCAATTCAATATTAGTGTACTCACTAATTTCGAGGGACCAGATCTCATCCCATACGTTTACACGCTCCACTGGGTAGGTCGATATCATTGAACTGAAACATTCGACGAACTCGTTATAAACCACAAGCACTGACAGTAGTCTCCATCGACATGTTGGTAGTCAGGTGTTTTCAATGTTAGACTGCGTACAGAGCTGTCCAATACAATACTGCCGCCACATAATAGACACCACATCGGTTGGTTCCCAAATCTGTGCGTCTGTTACGCGATAAAGGTTTGAGTACCAGAATTCATATTAACGCCACTGAAAATTTGTCAAATATTTACTCTTCCACGTCAAATGGGCGAACTTACCAAATTCATCCCTGCATAGCTTGATTATAATAGAGTAAAATTTATGTATATGGAGCCAATACGCAGGTACGTGATCAACTATATTGTATTTTGAGTTGGGACATACTACACACGCCATTCGTTGACAAAACAAGTATTTAGGAAAGACAGTAACGGCATTTAAAAAGGTTCATCTAACCTGAAATCCTCACATCAACACGAAATCCTCGTCCGTTACTATTTGTGGAGCTGTCATCAAGCCAGAATGTAAGTCCTCCACGTGATGACACCAGAGATGAGATATTATCTGCATCTATGTCGCCTCTGAGTTTCGAGACCCTGTAGTTACTAGAGATCGATGAAGGATGGTCATAGACGATGACATATTCACTGCTAGTTGTCTCTACTTCAATCAAAGTGAGTGTAACCTGCTTCCCTGTAGGACTTGCAACATACCACCAACAGTCGATCAACCCAGTAGACGATTGTTGATAGTAGTACGGCGAGTTGAATGTCACGTTTGGCAGAGACTCGCTCAACGTGATAGAACCTCCACAGGATCGTGGTCCAACTGTTGGGCTTGGGTCTGATTCAGATACAACGAAGAAAACATACAGTATACAACTTCCATATTAACAAGAGAATTCTTTTGACTGTTAACCTCCACCTCGTATTAACTAAGTAACAAAAAATAAATTAAAAGCTGTCTAGGAGCGTAAATCCCAGATGATCGCATTTCATTTCATTCCATTCAGTATTGCTTTCTTTTGAATGTGGAATCAATATAACTAGGAGAGTACATTGAATAGGCTACATTACTGAGATTATGGTATCATAATAATGCACATCAGATACACAATACTAATCTCAGGAAGATACATACACAATGTATGGGAAAATCATCGTGGGCCATTTTTATGTTTTTGGCAATATTTTCCCCAATAGTATGAGCAGACTTTCATTAGGTTTATCATCGGATATATCCTCTGTGTTCCAATGCATATTGATATGTAGCTGACAGAATTAGGTATTTCATAAATAGTTAAAAATGCGGTTGCTATATTAAACATACTATACGTTTCGTTCACCTCACCTGAAATGCTGACATCGGCAAGAAATCCACGTCCGTTGTTACGACTGCTGCCGTCATAAAGATACAATGTCAGTCCTCCACGTGATGACACCATTGGTGATATATCTACATCTATATTGCCTTGAAGGTATGAGAGATAGTAGTTGCTAGAGGTAGACGATGGATGGTCATAGATCCGAAAGTCTTCATAGCTTGTCGCTGTGTGTACGTCCCTCAATATCAGTCGAACCTGCTTTCTTTTGGTAGAATTATAGTAATGTGAATGTAGCATTTCTGGATCATTCAAGATAACGGTTCCACCCCAGCCGCTATTCACTAAATGTTAATTCGTGTTTGTAGGACAACATGAAGGCAAAAATAAACACAAATTAAATCATTATTTATAGTGCCTTGCTGAGGATGAGTATCACACAGTACCCCTTATTTAGGCTGTCTTTATCACCATGAACCATAATTCTCACAAATACTAACAATGCCATTTTTCGTAACTTATACCTTTTAGTTGCTGGCTCCTTCTCCCGTCAAAAATAACACTCTTTTAAACAGGGGCGGCGGAACCGGGGGCAGGGGGGACTTGCCCCCCCCCCCCCATTTCCGATAGGAAAAAATGCCCTTTTTACAAAATGAAATGTGCCCTTTTTGAAGGCACACTTTGTTTTTAATCTAACCATTTTCGTTCCTGAAGGTGATTATCTTTTGTGATCTATCATATATTATGTTATATTTTCTTCTTATTTCATTCATTATCTTGCTTTTTTGCCCCTTACGGGGCATGTATACAGTACAAAGAAGACACCATTGGGTAAATTATGTTCAACGGACATTTTGTGCGCAAAAAAAAGGCATTTGGCATCTCGTCTTAATGTCCTCATGGTGTAGCAAAATCAGGCCCTCCTACTGTTTGCCCCACTACCCCTCCACCATTTCACTTGAAGATAAGTAATAATATTTTTCTATAAGTTAGATGTGCCTTCTCTTGGATTGTAGGCCCCAACCCATACTGAGTGAAGTGAAATCTGGTTTGAAATATAGGCACTGTCGTCACTGAAGTTGATTTTATTTTATTTGTTTAATTGTTTTTATGTTCAATGTATTTTGCCCCTGTCGGGATACGTCGTAAAGAGAATACTTTGTTCAACGAAGAGGCACATTATTTTTTTAAAAGGGCCATTTGGCCTCTCACCTTAGTGCCCTCTGGTTGGCAAAAATTGGGCCCTTTCCATCTTTTATCGTGATAGCATTTATGTGCTTTTGTAGCTATAAAAGGTGTCTTTCGTGAGAGAACTATCCCACGGTTGCCTTTTCTTCTCTTCAACAAAGAAAATCATTTATTAAGGAGAAGAATGCCCCTTTTTCTGTAACGAAACTTTGCGTATTTCACAACGTGCATCATGACTGTGTAAGTTATGAAGTATATTTAGATGCACTATCGTGCAGACGTGGTACTTTAGAGTTGTTATTAGCCCCTCCCTACTTAAAAGTATTGCAACATACAATATAACGCATACATTTTGCGTTGAAGGGGTCTTTCTAAAAGGATGTCCTAACTCCGATTATTATTAGAAAATTACAATTTTTTTAAATAAATCAATGAATATACTTTCTCGTTCCTTCTCCAAGGCGGAGAGATTATCAAATGCAAGCGCGCCCACGACAGAGGGGATGGAACATAAATTTTAACCCTTTTTTGCTCCCCGTAGGGGTGGGGTGTTAATTAACACTAGCATCGTAATTCGGTTTCACATTACCCCAAAAACGGTTTTAATAATAATAATAATAATGGTGAATTCTTATATAGCGCACATACCACCAAAAGAAGATGCTCATGGCGCTTTACATACATGTAGATACATGTATTACCATGAGAATGACAACAAAACTATAGTAACATACAGTACAAAGAAAGGTACAATGTAAACATAAACATAATTCAGAATTCAGAACGGAAATGTGTTATAAATGTAAATGAAAAGGTATTACGTGAGATTGAAAAGGTAAGTTTTCAGATGTGATTTAAATACTTCTATGGATTTTGCTACATGGTTTGGAAAGACTTCCAGCAATAAAAAATTGTCACTATGATCCTCTGAAGGGGTCTCAGAAAGAAGACCACGCCCCTCGAAGATGAAAGTGACCTCCTATCATCATAAGACATTGGTAAGAAGGAAACGCGCATATTTTAAACAAGACTTCTTCAAGATATAATTTCTCACTCTTTTTCTATTCTAAAGGCAGTTTACTATTGTAAACATCTTAGAATTTACTGTCATGAACTCCTCGGTACACTGGATATAATGATGCGAAGAAAAAGCCATCATCCTTTATGAATAGCCTTATCCTCCTTGTCACTGTCTTATGAAGATAGGAGGTCACTTTCGTCTTCGAGGGCCGTGGTCTTCTTTCTGAGACCCCTTCAGAGAACACATTGGTATTTTTTGTTTGCTAGAAGTCTTTCCAAACCATCAAAACCGTTTCATTGGTAATATGAAACCAAATTACGATGGTAGTGTGAATTAACACCCCGCCCCTATAGGGAGGCGAAAAAATGTTGAATTTTATGTTCCATCCCCTCTGTCGTGGGCGCGCCTGCCTTAAATAATCTCTCCGCCTTGGAAAAAGAACGAGAATGTATATTCATTGATTTCTTTTCAAATAGCTTGTAATTTTCCCATTTTAAACGTAGTTAGGACATCGTTTTAGAAAGACCCCTTCAATGTAAAATGTATGCGTTATAGTGTATGTTGCAATACTTTTGAGTAGGGAGGGTAGACCACAAAGCGAATTTTACAACCTAAAATTTCCAAATTTTCCCAAACCGCTCGCTCATTACGCTCGCTCGCGGAATAGATATATATTTATTTCATGTTTCAATAATAAAATCCCCTTCAAAAGGATTTTGCTATAATTAAAAAAAATCTGAGCCCCAGAATAGACCACAAAACAAATTTCACAACCTAAAATTTCCAAATTTTCCCAAACCGCTCGCTCGCTTGCTCGCGTAATAGATATACATTTATTTCATGTTTTGATAATATATCCCCTTAAAAACGTTTTGCTACAATTCAAAAAATTCAGCGTTGAAATTAGCGCCTGAATAGACCACAAAGCGAATTTCACAAATTGAAATTTCTCATTTTCCCAAAACCGCTCGCTCGCTACGTTCGCTCGCGGAGTAGATATATATTTCAGGTTTTTCCAATCAGCAATGCCCTTTAAAAAGCTTTGGCTCAAGTTACATTACCGCGAAAAAATACCTACTTCAATCAAAACCGTAATCTGATGGTGAAAATATGTGAGTGCGTCCAATGGCCCTTTTGACATGTAAGTGCCCTTTTTTGGCTTTGCCCCCCCCCCCCCAACGAAAACACGTTCCGCCGCCCCTGCTTTTAATATTACATACATACAGTTTTTTTATTATTGATTTTGAAATGCATATCTTACTTGTTAATGTTCATACGTCAATGTGTCAATATTTAAATATCAATTGTTTGTTAAAATTGTAGGTTATACGCAATTAAGTCCATAGGAAGCGATGTTTTACTGCTTTTGATATTATATAAATCCATTTCGTTTACCTATCTTTGTTGTTGTTCTTTTTCTTTCTTTCTTTCTTCTTCTTCTTCTTCTTCTTCTTCTTCTTCTTCTTCTTCTTCTTCTTCTTCTCCTCCTTCTCCTACTCCTTCTCATTTTCCCCCTGCATGCTGATATTAGGTTTTGTTTTGTTTTGTTTTTGTTTACAAATCACACCATATTGCATACACACGGAGAACTGTGATCGACCTGCTTAAATCTCAACATGTTTATGATAACATTGTTCCCCATGGTACAAACCACTGTATATGGCATTAACAACAAACTTCGCTCCACGTCCGGATGTCTGCCGATCTGAGTTGTAGAAGATAGTCGCGACGTTACTGGTAGATGACACGGGTTCAGTTGGCGGGGTTGACCCTCTGGCGTACAGTAGTTGAGGAGATGAATAAGTAGGGCCATTGGAAACTTTTACCGTTGCTGAACCGCGTAAGTCGAAATCCTTGAAACGAACCTGAATGGTAGTATCGGAGGGGCTCCTTACATACCAATAGCACTCGTAGTAGGCTCCGTCGAGACCAGGATAGTGGGGTGTTGTCACTGTGAGACTGTGAACAGGTCTGTCTAGTACAATACTGCCGCCGCAAGAAGAAACCACATCGGTTGGTTCCAAAATCTGTACGTCTGTTGGAAATACGGGAAGCAATATATTTGTGAATGGATGTACATGTATTGGCACTAAATCTTTTGTCAGAAAGACCTAACATAGGGACAAGCATATTCAAACATATCTTTGCATTGCATGTTATTAATTTTTAAAGTTGTCAAATCTATGGGGGTGGCAAATCTATGTTTCCCACATTGGGGTGGGGACTGCTCACTTGCCACCCCAGGATCGACACTTTTGTGTTCATGTTACTGTTTTCCCAAGAATTTGCCCGCACTTATCTTAATTTGTTGATCCCATTAGATTCTTCATGTGTAATAAACTTGGAACCGTGAAATAAATTCTCAAATTGATACATTTAGTAAACATATTTTACATTGGGTTTATCGTTTAAATATTAATTTCTTCAAATTTCTTACATTATGTATTGTAGATATCACAATGTTGAAAATCGGGGTTTCTGTAATATGCGGTCGTGGAATTCATAACTCGGTGATTGTTCGTTTAGTTTACCTGAAATGCTGACAAGGGCGCCGGAAGCGGGGGGGCAGAGGGGGCACTTGCCCCCCAAATAAAATTTTTGGGGGGCAAAACGAGTTTTTGCCCCCCCCCCATGTGCCCCCCTAAAAGGTGAAAAAATAATTAGCCTAATCATTACAGTATTAAAGACCAAAATGAGCAATAAAGGCAATTTTCTTGTATAAAAATTGTCAATTTCATAACTGAAAAATGCAAAATCATTTCTCCCTGACGCGGGCACTTACACTTCTAAGTAAAATTGAGTGTATTATGGTGGCTCTCGTTCTTTCGACGAGTGGTGCCCCCGTGAAACATACCGTTAGTAAACCTTTTCATTTCCTTTCTCCTCTTATAAGTTCTCTAGGCGATTATACGAATATTTTTCATTGCTCGATAACAATGACGGTCAACGTTTACAGCTTTTAATGATACATTTCAGATATTAAAAACCGAATGGCAAAGTGGGATTTGCTCACTTAATGCAAATGATATCGTCTATTTTGTCGAAGAAATAATATATTGGCTAATAGCGTACATCACTTTGCTGACATACAATGACGTATACGTTCAATGAAAGAAATGAAAAAATACGATGATTCTGAAGCTCTTCCGCTTCAGTCTGTTCGGCGCCAATATAAATTGTAT
>JZLH01S0392072.1:36959-54251 GCA_001188425.1 Eucidaris tribuloides | reverse complement strand
ATCCAAGAACCTCATGAAAGTAAACAATACAATACCGTAGGGGCAAAAAGGTAACTGACACGGGCTGTTGTAAAGGTTGATTAGGTGTTATGTGTATCAGAGAAGTACCCCCACAATTTATGTGGACTAACCTCGGGAAAAATTTTGACTGAAAAAAATGGCGGCTATTTTTAAATGGCCGGCCCATGAAATTCGTTTTTCCATGGTTTTGAAGATAAAATCTTGTAAGGAACCCTTATTTAATCATGTTGTGATATCATAATGTAACGATGGACAAACATATTCTACGATGACCATATGGTCTGTGCTAGGCCTGAGTGATGCAGCCAGGTTCTTGACAAGCTCTTCATGGACTGTCTTGTGGAGTTCATTCTCCCGTTCTGTCTCATAGACGTACTGTCGAAAAAATGAGATGCCTGGTTAGGTGCCTTGGTCAATGTGTTACCTTTGTGCCACCTCAAAGGAAGAAACACAGGGCGAGAAAATGTAGGTTTCAAAATGGGAGCTAAAACCTCAAAATGATATGCTACGGGATGGGGTGCTGAAAATGTGATGCATCGGCTTGAATCCACGCGGCTGAAAATTTTGCTGGAGGTGGGGGGGGGGGGGGTGGGTGGGGGTGTAGTAGCAGCCAGGGCAGATGTTGAAAGACGCTGCTTTGGAGCTCCTTTTCGGGGATCTCCACGATGCACATGACGCACTGGAACCAAAAATGGCAAATTAGGGGGTTTCTTAAATGAAAAAATTGAATGACTAATTCCTGTGGGATGGCCACAATGGAAATGGGCTGTACTTCCGTATTGTTTTTTAAATCTCTTTATAGATTGATTTATAACACACTACATCTAATGAGGGAATTTGCTGCATCATCAAACACTGAGATGAGGATAAATTTGGATTACTTGGTGTATACAGAAAATAATTTTTTATTCAGTTATTTTTTTTGAGTGATATTCACAATTTTTTAGAAGGATATCCTTATGAATATAAGTCATAATTCCAATTTCATTTTCTGCAAAACTATGGGAAGAAAGTTTTATACAGATAACTATCAACAATACTTACATATAATATCAGATATAGCTTTACCAGCAGCTGTACTTCGCTGTGGAAGTTTAAATGTAAATGACATGATTGGGGGTAGTCCTCAACTTGGGCTGAAACTACTCTAGAATCAAGTAAACTATGCAAGGATTCTCCTCTGAAAATCTTGTAGTCAAACGTTGACTCATTCTAAAATAAACAGTGTCAATATCACTCGTAGCACAGAAACCTGCTGTGTGGCTCTCTATGGGGCTTATTTTTATCGTCCCCGGATAAAATTAAGATACTCGTATGTTTATGCTTAATTCTCCTTAAGTAAACAAATTTCAGACAAATCCTCCCAGGTGGGAGATCTACTCCTGCTAGTGTATATACACGTCAACTCATTTGGTTCTTGAGGCATTTCAAGTGTTTCCAATCATATCACTAACCTTTAAACTCTCAATCCTACAAATATCTGTTACATTCAATGTGAACTATTTTCACTTTTGCAATGAAACCATAATCTGCTTTCACCTGGAAACAAAGGGAAAGGGGAACTCTGACGGAAGATTTTGCATCATCAACCAGTTCTACCAGTTTATCACTACATACATGTACATGTCGATTGACGGCAACTCTTCCTAATATTCCATTACCAAATCAGCTTTCTCACCTTGACGTATGATCTAAGAACATCTTCTCTGTTGACATTGTGGACTTGAGATACAATGAAGATGATTAACCTTGGGAAGACATAAAAAAAATATATAAGCACAAAGTAATTAAAAGTTAATTGTCCTTTTCATCTTTTATTTTTGTTGTTGCTGTTATGGCTGTTTTTGTGGAAGGCAGATGGTCAACAAGTGATAAAATATTATAAAATACTATATATCACACAGGCCATAGGGAAAATGGTGATGAATATTCTGCTAGATAACATCAGATGTGTTATCATTTCCCTGCAAAATATTGTCATGGCAACTATTCTGATGGTATGAAGTGTCAGGACTTTTGCTGGTATAGCATGTCAAAATAAGGAATAATTGTAAAGAGCTTCAGGTACATAAAATAACTTTGGAAGAGATGTCCTAAAAATGCTAATCAGTGATTATAGCTTATCTATGCACTATATGAATGCATTATTATTATTATTATTATTAATACTGATTCATAATGGTCCATACACATTTGTAGGATACCAGCTTATAGAGTGATATACATGTAGTGAGTCATGTTCCTTTATCTAAAAGGAAAAACAAATTAAATCACCGTCATAATTTTCATATCAATGATTGAAAGGTTATTATTTGTGTCATAAAATTGACAGGAGTGGTTAGGACATGACATGGTATAATTTTGCTTCAGGCGCGGTTCACCCTGAAGTCAAGTTGGTTTTAATAAAAGCAGAAAATTGAGAGAAACGTATTAATGAAGGTTTGACGAAAATCCGTCATAGAATAACAGAGTTATGGAATTTTAAAGTTTTAAATTTGTGACGTCACATGCGAGCAGCTCCGTATACATGTATGTACATGTAATTGATATGAATTCCATAAAGTGCCATTTTCTCTGAAATTTGAAAACGATTTTACCTGTGCATTCAATATATTATCAGAAACATTATTTCATACAGGCTTCCATGAAAAACACCCATTCAATTATCATGATCCATTAAAAAATGACAATTTATGGAATTCATTTTACATGACATATTAGGAGCTGCTCACATGTGATGTCACAAAATTCGAACTTTGAAACATTATAACTCTGTTATCCTTTGGTGCATTTTCGCCAAATTTTCATTGATATGTTTCTCTCATTTTTCTGTTTTATCAAAAACAATTTGACGTCAGGGTAAACCTTGCCTTTCAGATATTTCTTTTTGGTAGGCAAGTTTGACAGCAAGCTAATCAAGCACACAACCTTTGTGTATTTTTTTGTTCTGAAAGAGAGACACCAGCATACAAATGGAGAAGATACAAAATGAGGATGGTGAACTCAGATAAGATTTCCCAAGTTTGTCAAAGATGTGGAAATAAATGAGGCTTGTATTAATTAGAACAATGAAACCAACCACCTGGTTAGGAAGTTATGATAAAGGAAACAGAACAAAGGGGGGGGGGGGGGGCTTCTCAAGTCTACATTAGGGGTTCCCAATCAGTAGCGAGTATGCCACTTGTGGTGCATTGGACCTTCCAAATTGGCACATGAAAGCTGCTATGCAAAAACTAATAAACTTTGTTTGAATTTGTATTGTTGCTACATTAATAAGAATCATAAAAGGATTGATATTTGAAAGCCGATCCCCTCCAGTGGGTCCCTGGACCCCACGCAACGATGCTTCACTCGCTTCCCATGTTGGATAGTGAAACAGTATAGAATCTCATATGGAGCTTCAACAATACTAATTGAGAACATCTATATGAACATGATGTTACATGACACAAAACTAGTAATATGTGTTAGTAGTGTCCTCGAAAATGTCATGTATATGTACTATGTAAAAGTAATTCAAACTACTGCACATAAATGAAAGAAAATGAACTCAAACTTGCAGGAGCACTCTCAGGTGACTTTACCATATTTTACTATGTGCTATAGAAGTGGAAAATTTCATGTGATTGATTTTTTTTGGCACTTTGTTAACCCGTTGGACACTAAGTACGAGTTAACTTGTTTATGGCAAATGTGTGTTGTAGTGAAATAAAATCGTCTCCAGTGGGTTCAACTGGTGTTTGTGCTTCTGTTTGGAAAAGTAAATATTTTGACTTTTGTGAATGATTGCACACTTCCTAATAAAATCAGTAACTGTTTATCAATATTATCAGATAAGTTTGTTTTTTCTCTTACAGCCCACGTATACCAGTAGTTATCATCAATCAGACAACTTTTTCATTAGTCTTTCACAGAGTATTAATTTGTCAACCCAGAGATCAGAAAAACATCACGCCTACTAATTTTTTATTTTTTTTTTTAATTATGAGAGAGCAGATATCACTATATCCTATACCCAAAATGGTGATGGGCCCCCTGACTTTTATCTATTTTCATCAATTTCTAAAAACAATGGAAGGGTTTCAGGGCATGTGATTATAAGGGCATATGGTTCTATCTAAGGAACACAAATAAGCATTTTTCATTATTTACCAAAACTAAACTTGGGCTTAAACAGGACCATTATGCTTGCTTTGTCAAACAAGAAAAATGATTCCAGACCAGTGGAAGAATGACAGGCTACATGTTATAAACAAGCCAGGGAAGGACTGTGACACGTCACACCACACTAAGATTATTTTTTTTTTCGAAATGAACACTTCAAACATGACCTTTCACCTCATTTGTGGTTAGTTTTGACCTCAATGAATATTCATGACATGCATACCTGACAACATTCAGCTGTACTTCTTCCACGTGGCTGACCAGATAAACAATCGTTGCATAATACACATTAAAAATGATGTACATTACACAAATAACTTAAGCAGACTAATCTATTGCTAACAACTAGACAAACATACAAGATAATCATATATTCTCAGGTAAATAAAACGAAGGATAATTCTCATTTTGAAAATGTTGACATATATTTCGATAATTTTTCAGTCATTTAACCATAATTTCAAATCTTAGATATTTTTATGGTCATTTGTAAGTATGTGAAGGTAACAAACAAAACGTTACCAGCTGGAGTGTATTCTCATTTTTGACAGACATAGGGCAAAAATGATGTTCGTTGTACAGGAGAGAGATGTCAGGAATGAAACGGGACTATTTTCCTCCAATTTCGTATAGAAGTAGTAGGTAGTAATCCAGGTTTTAAATCCGGTTTAGTCCCCGAGCTACGGGGGTGGCCGGATTCACCTCGCACTCACAGAAATCACCCTCACCCCCTCCCTCCACTTTACTCTATTCGGCGCATCTAACAAATTTAATCTAACTTATTACATTCTGGAGGTAGAAATGATACATTATTATACACTTCCAATAATCATCGCTCTATGCTAGTACTATGACATTACCACAAAACAAACCTTCATTCCTTGATTAGATTGAAAAATGTTGGAGAAATGGCAATTTTTTAATCTTTTAATATGGAATTCCATAAAACATCTCTTTCAACTTTACAGCAAAAGCAGCTTGTTATGTACAGTGAAACCTGTCTCTAGTGGCCACCCAAGGGACACAAGAAAATGTGGCCTATACAGATAGGTGGATGCTATACACAGGATTTTTAATACATAATTTGTGTCACAGAAATCATTCATATGACCACTATATGGGCAATTCCGTGAATTATCGGACAAATCACAAATTATACAAATTGGTCTATCTTGAATCGTATTACATTTTAATGGTTTGAATGGGTATGAATCATGAAGAAATAATGGGGGACATCATTTCTACTCTAAATTTTACATCTTCAACAGCAACCTCTAGGAAAATCAGAACCACACATGAAATACCACATGTGGGACTAGTGTGATTAAATCTCAGTTTTATGAAAACTTGTCATTTATTCTGCAGTTTTTTCCATGCCAATAGCCTCTTCTCATTGTTTTGAAAGTAATAAAGCCCCACATATGCATACTTAATCTGAAAAAGACATGAATAAACGCAAATTTGTGTGGATGGACAAAATGTAATGTAACTTTTGTTGTAATTAAAAATGAAAAGATTTTTATCAATAAGTTATATATCAAATGACTTATCAAGATGCCAGAAATAGCATGAATACCACGGTTTGTTTCAGCCGAAAACAGGTTAAGGAAACTTTGAGGACAAAGACTTGTCATTTTTTTCTATGTCCTCTTTACGTAACGTAACTATCCATAATTAAAGTTCTTGTTATTACCCACTGTAACATGTCTCATAATTTTGCTTGATGTTGTGAAGTAGGTGCCAGTATAGGGAATTGACAGTACCAAAACAGAATAATAATATCAAAGCATATTCATGTAAGAGCCAAATGTTGAGTAAAGTTTGTCATAAAGTGTAACGTAACTAATCACGGAATTGCCCATATGCAGGTTGGCTGCTATAGAGAGGTGGCCACTAGGACAAGTTTGACTGTATATCTTCATACACAGTTACTCCTTTGGTAACACAACAACTGCACAGAATATTTTCATTTTGTCTAAAATATATAGGGAAATGGCAAAACTGGAAGTAGTACTCCGTGCGGAACACAATGCTCTGAAAAATCAAGTAAATAGTGTTTACCATTTCTACCGTGAAAGTGCATTAGTCATATATTTCCTCTTCTGTACAATCATTGTCAGAAAATGCTGTGACAGTGAAATTTGTTCTGCATATTTCTATGGGATCAATTTCTATCAGGGTCGGAGATTAATTCAGAACTGGTAAATAAACGCTTGCTTCCACCCAAGCAAACAAATTCAAGACAAATCCTTCCCACCTGAATATACACTCTAGCCAGTGTATACATTTCTATTGGTACATGTTTCAACTCATTTGGTTCTTAAAGCATTATTTTACTTCTTCCCAATCACGTCATTTCCCTTTAATTGTTGACTTTCTTACTGCTTATGAATATTCATATTACCTGACCACATTGAGCTGTACTTCTTCCATAGGGCTGACTGGCAGAAGATGGAACAGCTTGTTGAGGATGACGGGCAAGAAGTTGATGAAGGTTTGAGTCTCAACAGCGTGCATTGCCTTCAGGGAGGAATCAAGACAGGAATTATAGTAAACCTGGGGCTTATTAATCATCAAACCAGGCCTCTCTAACTATCTAATTCATCTCAAAACCTCCTTCCCTCCCTGCCAAGAAAAGACTGGTAACTGTCAGACTTTCCTCACTTTAATCAATTGTTAAAACACATTTAGTCATGGGTGATAAAAAATTATCATCTTCATCGTCATCAAGGTCTTCTTCTTCTTCTTCATCATCATCATCATCATCATCATCATCATCATCATCACCTTCTCGCTCAGTTATAAGGAAGCTTCTCCTTGCTAATTTTCTTTCAGGTTCACAAACGAGTCCAGGGCAATCTAAAAAATAATCAACATTGTCTTCATCATTGTCATCATCATCACGGTCATCATGTCTTCATCATCATCATCATCATCATCATCATCATCACTATCCCTATCATCATCATCATCATCATCATCATCATCATCATCATCATCATAATCATCACCCTCATCATGTCTTCATCATCGTCATCATCATCATCACTATCGCCATCATTATCATCTTTATCATCATCCTCTCCTCTTATTGGTTATGAGGAACTTATCCTTGGTAGTTTCCTTTCAGGCTCACACAATAAACAAACAAGCAGCAAATGCTAATACTTCAGGTGTCTGATAGACTTACAAGCATCCGATGGCCGGGGTAATGGTAGTGTAAAGTGCTTAGAGATGATGTATTTCATATTAGGCGCTATATAAATCAAAACTATTATTATTATATTGTTATCATCAACAGCATCATTACATCCTCATTTCATCATCATAATCATCATCATCATCATCATCATTGTCATTATTATCAACAATAGCATCATCATTACATCAGAAATAACATCATTATCATCATCATGATCTCATTCACATCTGTCATGCGGGAACCCCAGTCTCCTTCCTCCTCATCAAGTTCACCAAGAAACAGCAAACAGATTACCGCAGTGAGGGGAGCTTACCTTCACACACGTGATAATATCCAGACAGCTATTCTTGGATCCATCCCAGTGCTCACACTGGACAAAGAAGTTGTGCAGATGAGGATCCTGGTACAAGGGGCAAAAAGCGAGGCAAATCAAACACATGAAAATACAAAAATCAATTCCTCCGTAAGATTAGTACTACTGTTGTATCCAAGACCAAGGCAACCAGAAATTGACCTTGAGGCTGGAAATGACACACCATGCTGCAAATGAAAACACTTGATTCATAGACTGTACAAGAATTCTCAAAGCTCTGTTTGTGTGTTTGTGGGAGTACACTCGCTTAAATTTACTTAAAGCGCAAGTTAAGTTTTAGGGATTTTTTTGTTATTTGAAAGATTATTTGAAGAGCTTTATGCCCAAAAGGTCATATCACACCAATTACAGATTCTGAATGTCTTTCGTTTTTTTTAAATTAAGTAATGAAAAATCTGGGGGGGGGGGGGACCCCGAGATTTTCGACTATATGTCACTTATAGCATCCAAAGGGTTAATAAGGTATTAAGGGTATCTGAGTTCTACCTCATCAGAAATGAGTTGGACTCGGGGGTACGGAAAAATCTTGGCCCCCCCCCCCCCCCCCCCCCCCCGAGATTTTACGAAAGACATTTCAGAATCTGTTATTGGTGTGATATGACGTTTGGGCATAAAGCTTTCAATAACAAAAAAAATCCCCCAAACTAACTTGGCTTTAAGGTTATTTTGAGTGATCCACATTAATGTTTGCTTGTTCATAAGTGCTCATGTTGGGCAATATTTATGTTAATATCATGTTTAATATGTTATGTTTAAAAGGTTATGTTATGCTAAACAAACAAGCCAGTTCTGAGGGCATTATGCAGATATACTGTATGTTCATCAGGAGCAAGTTGTTCAAAGCACTAAATCTGATGAGTACCAGATAAGTCTGCATGTAAACTATAATACAACATATTCATGCATGCACCAGATAGACATCTGAATGAAAAAGTGCAACTATTCATTTCAGCCAAAAACTTTACAAAGCCATCATACAGGCCCTCCATCATGGCACAAATAGTTCTCTCATGCACTGATGGCATTTTGCATGCACTTGAAACCCCGCATTTAAGGGTGAAAAGCCCCAAACCTACCTGTTCATTAATTTAATTTTCAATACATTTTTTTCAAACTTTGCTTATCACTTAATTTAATCCTCTTGACATATACCCAAATGTTCTGCCTAAAAATGTAATACTTATACAGTTTTGTATTGCACTTGTCTTCTTTGTTATTATTGTTTTTGTTGGCCCATTGTATTATATTTTGTCTGTTTGTATGCATTTTAATTTCTTTGGTAAATGAAATTGTTATAATGTGGTCTGTTTACAACTGTTGTTACACTGCCCCACCTTTAATACGAATGAAATTAGATCGAATTTCATTTATTTACCTCGTTGCAGTATAATTGTTGTAACTGGCTTCAAATTGACCTGTGAGGAGAGACTATGCCCACTATCCACCCACTTCACTTCAGGGGACCTGGCAATGAAAACACATTAACAGTATTATTAAGCTGAATATATAATTGAGCTACACAGTATATTTTCTGCGAAATTGATAATAAGATAATATGTGCCGGGTCGCAGGTCCCAACACTTCTCCATCAATTAATGTGCGAATGATAGCTGCTTACTGATTATACACATATCATCATGCGTATCTAAACAATGTCAAGTCTGTTGGTTCTTGATGATTGACATGACAACACCCACAACACTTTAGGAAAGGTTTGCATTGAAAAACTGCATCAGACTGGACCAAAACCATACACAAGATCCAATGATTTCTGTGATTTACACTAGGATAAACAAAATTAATAATTCTCTGATGATTGAATTCAACCCAACACACTACACTTTCTAAAACTGCAAGGTTTCCACTGGGGGCGGGGGGGGGATTAGCCGGAAGAAAATATTTGCATGAGAGAATGTTTGACTATTACTGCAATTAACAGCCTGATATTGCAGTGTGTAAAATTGCTACGGTCTTCAAGGGCATATCTTCTGCAATGACAAAATCAAGAATCAAAAATTGGCTTAGAAAAAACAGCGAAGAAGCAACTGTACACATTTATTGAAACACACCACAGGCACACACCACAATGATACACACACACACACACACACACACACACACACCACACACACACACGTACGGAGTTGGTTCATTTGTCCCACTTCACAACTTTCACTTTGGAGAGGACGAAAACTTGCTAAAACTTTTAACCAGGCAAAATGTGAGTGGATTACTGACCTCACGAATTAATTCTGAAGTACATTGTAACAAAATGCGACCAGTCCTGTATTCACATGTGAACCTTTTGTTCCCTATGACCCAATCTGTCCATTGCTAGTAAAAAACATTTACAAAAAAAATAAGAGAGTTTATACAATGGGCATATATGTCTCACCCACTCTGACTAAATAACACAAAGGTTTTCCATGTACATCCCATGGCAAATATATTTTTCAGGTAGACTTTAACATATGAACTTTGACCTGAACATATGACCTCTGACGGCACACATGATGGTACCTCTAGTGCATATCTCATCACCCATTCAGTTGCCATTGAACCAACAGTTGCCATGATATATGTTCAGAAGAGAGTCTAGTAGATAAATTTCCTCAAATTGACTTTGACCTAACCATGTGACCTTCGAAAAGCACCACAACATGATGAATACCCGTTAGTGCCTCTATTCATCCAAGTTTTGGTGCCATTGGGACTATACGGTTCCAAGGTATGTGGTATACAAGAGCTTGCAGAGTAAACGTTTAACGTTTTACCTTAAATGACCTCCGAACTCACGCATGTGACCTTCTAACAGCACCACAACATGATGGCTAACCCCTAGTGCATTCTATTAACCCAAGTTTGGTTTGGCCAATTTATATGTCATAAGAGAGTCTTGCCAGTAAAACTTTAAACATTTGGACTGGACGATGGACCGGACGGACGACAACAGTGCCACTTGGATCCCATAATCTTGCCTTCACCTCGGTGGCGAGAACAAAAAAATTTAATAAAACATATAAAATTTGTTGGTATGCAAAACAAAATGCGGACAACCAGAAAATATATACTGCCTGTCTATTGATTTTTAGCATTTACTGAGACGGTTGTTAGAACTAAGCTGCCACATGTGGAAAGATGACAGTCATGTTATCTGCCCTGATCTATTCTATAATCACACGGACAGGAACAATAAATTGGTTTCTAGTTTTGGTAAATCTTTACAAGGGATAACGAATATACACATTTTCTAAAGGATTAAAACATACTCTAACATCACACAACTGCGTTGCTTAGAACATTGGGAATAATGACAAAAGGAGAAGATCTGTTGAAATTGAAAAACTGAGGGATGGGGAGCTGCCGAGCTGGGGCGGGGGGGTTGGGCGGGGTCATGACATCGCAAGGGAATATGGAGCGGTTGGAGTATGTCTTACCCACAGCTGAATATAAAACTTGGGGACGCAAGACAGAGCTTGTGAGTAATTATCCAGGGCTAGACGGCAACAAGTGCAACGAGCCGACATAAGAAAAAGCGGGATGGGAGATATGATTGTGGTCCTAGTCATACAGCTGGCTCTAAAATGATGAGGAGGATGATTTGATGATCGATGATGATGGAGGGGCCTGGGATGTAATGACAGACTGAGGACATATGATGAGAAAAGGCAGGAGGCCACAGACATATGTGAGGAGGGAGGGTGGAGATGTTGGAGAATGGAGGAGGGTGGGAGGAGACTTGAGGAGCGATCCACGTAATTGCGACAAGATGGAGGCATGGCAGGAAAGTGACGCGGGGTGGAGGAGACTTGAGGAGGCATCTTAAGCGAATGTGGACAAAGATGGAGGATGGTAAGGAGATGACAGGGGGTTGGAGCGGACTTGAGAGAGGGGATCCAAGGAATGGACAAAGATGGAGGATGCGAGGAAGATGACAGGGAGCGTGGGAGAGACTTGATGCAGGATCCAAGGGAATGGACAAAGATGCGAGGAATGGAATGGAGTGACAGGGGGTGGAGGAGACTGAGCGAAGGATCCAAGGAATGGACAAAGATGGAGGATGGAGGGAAGCTGACAGGCCGGAATGGAGCGAGACTTGAGGAGCGACTTCCAAGGAATGGACCAAGATGGAGGGATGGAGGAAGATGACAGGTGGTGCGAGGCAGACTTTGAGCAGGATCCAAGGAATGGACAAAGATGGAGGGAGGCAGCGAAGATGACAGGGGGTGGAGGCAGACTGAGGAGGATCCAAGGAATGCCGACAAAGATGGAGGATGGATGGAAGATGACAGAGGCGGCGGGAGACTTGAGTGAGGATCCAAGGACATGGACAAAGATGGAGGATGCGAGAAAGATTGACAAGGGACGTGATTGACATGGACAATACAGGAGGTTAAGAGATGGGGGAGGATGCACGAAGTGGAGGAAGATGTTAGGATTTTGGAGAATGGATGAGAGAGTACAGAAGATGTGGATTAGATGGTAAGATAACGGGACATGGATATGAAAATAGAGAAGCGTGAGGAGAGGGAAGAATAAATGTTTGGTCCAAGGATGCCAGACAATTGGGGAAGACGTAGGATTTAAGGACAGAGGAGAAATGCCATGAGAATTCAGGGTCACAGACAGTTTGGGACACGTTAGCAATGATGTCGGAAAGGGACGACGGAGCGATTGAAAATGGAGTTGGATGAAATAGCGGTGTAAGATAAACATAAACTGCCAACCCTAGAAAGACCTCAAAAATAGCGGAAAAAATGGGGTGAAAATTTGAAAAATAGGCAACATTCTTCAAATATCCGAACAGCAAACTAATTGCAAAAATATGGACACAACTTCAAAAAGGAAGGGCTAAAAGTTTTCTTTGCCAAAAATAGAGACTGTCTTGGGAAAATTGGGCCGACAGTTGCGCTGGTCGTGGATTAAAGAATAGGCCGTGAGAGTAATTGGGTGGAGAAACTGTAGAAGAGGAGCATGAAAAGAGGTGGAATGAGGGTAATAGAGAAAAGAAAGGAGAGCGCAGGAAGTAGGCTGCGAGAAAAAGCCAGTGGGGTGGAAAGAGGAGGAGAAGTAGTTAGCAGGTGGCAGGGAAGAAGTTAGTAGGAGGTGGAAGAGGAGGAGAAGTAGTAGCAGGTGGAGGAGAAGTCAGTAGGAGGGGGTGGAAAGAGGAGGCAGAAGTGTAGCAGGTGAGAGGAGAAGTCAGTTAGGAGGTGAAGAGGAGGCAGAAGTAGCTAGCAGCGGTGGAGGAGAAGTAGTAGGAGGTGGGAAGAGGAGGAGAAGTTAGTGCAGGTGGAGCGAGAAGTAGTAGGCAGGTGAAGAGGAGGAGAAGTAGTAGCAGTGGAGGAGAGCTAGTTAGGCAGGTGGAAGAGCGAGGAGATAGTGGTAGCAGGTGGAGTGAGAAGTAGTAGTAGGGTGAAGAGGAGGGAGGGAGAGGAGGTGGTGGAGGAGGAGGAGACAGGCAATGATGAGGATTAGTAATGACATAAAAAGGTGACAAACATTGAAGTTAAAAGACTCGTTAGGTAACAAGCATTAGAAGGAGACAATGAGATGTTGTTGTATGATTGATTGATGCCTGATTATGACAATTGACGAAGATGATCGATAATGATGAATGAATGAAAATGATGCGGAGAATGATTCTCAATCATTTTCAAGGACTTTACAAAGAAGTGACCAAATCAATCTTATTCACTGTTAACAAGCTGTTTGTGTACAGATATATGTAAACCGATACTTCAACTTGATTACCCACACAAAATTGGTACTGATACCTTAACTATTAATTGGGATTCATTTTGTAATAAACTATCATAAAAAATTAAATAAATGATTAAAAGATGACTGTGTACGAAAGTAAACTTTCACATTTTTACCAGGAATAATGTGTGCATAATATTGAGTAAAGATAAATGCGTAACTTTCACACTTGTTATCAGGAATAATATGCATAATAATATTTGAGTAAAAGATAAATGACGGGATAATGATGTTAAACTTCATGATAGAGGATTGAATAACATAGTAAACGTATGTGATACAGATGATGGGATTGATAAGCGACGATGAGAGATATGATAATGATGTGATTGATGATGATGCATGATGATGATTGATTACAGTGATCATGGCAAATAGAAATGCTTGACTGTTCTGAAGCAGATATTGCCCATGGCTCTTTTCATCTCTCTTCCACTACAGTGACTGCATCAGTTATTAGTATATTATTATAGGGTGAGGCGGCTGCTAGATATTTTTACTTTCTTCTTTTTTTTTTTTTATTCTTCGGGGTGTTGAAGTTGTTTTGCTTAACCCTATCCCTGCCGAGTGCGGGGGGGGGGGGGGGGTGTATAAGGGCGGCCCTGGGCAGGCCACCTCTCGCATGTTTCGCACATTTGTCCACAACCGCGAAAACAGCTTTCGCGGCAATATTTCATGACTTTATTTCCTCCGAGTCTCGTGCATCTTCTAGACCAGACTTTGTGACACCCGCGTGTATGCGCTGGTTCTGAGATACAAATAATTTTGATACATGCATCGTCGCCACCAAAAATTTGCCTCAAAAACGTGACTTTGTGCACAATTTTCAATACAAATTGTGTATTTCAAGCCCCAAATCATAAATGTATGAATATTTTTGTCTTTACTGATTCAAATATTTACATTTATGCTGTTTATAATTGGATAAGTGGTCACGACAAAATTTCAACGAATAAAAAACAAAACAAAAGCGTAAAAATAAAAAATACATAAGAAATTGTAAAAAAACAATAAAATACATTAGAAATTTGATTTTCGTAATATCACAATTTTTTTCAGCGCTACATTTTGCTTAAGAAACCCATAAACGCATCTCTACACAAGAATTAAGCCACATTTGGAGCATTTAATTAGTGAGTTAGAGCAAAAAGTATGATTTTCACAGATTAATTACACATTAATTAGCGAATAATTTAACTAAAATCAATTTTTTAAAGAAATAATAACTATACTATTTTGTACGATTAGGTCGCTGCGCGACATGCGTCGCAATTGTCCTTCGCGGATCGCCGTGTTGTTGGACGGCTGAGATCTGAAGGGGGAAGGCCCCCCCCCCAGCCATATGATCTCCCAAATAGCAGAGATAGGGATAGGAATGAAAACCTTTACAAATGTATATCTTTCAGCGCCATTCTTCTTGCCCAAAGAAACAACAAAACAAAACAAAAAATAAAGCCAAAAACAATGATGCCCAGATTATATTCTGATATCAAGAATGGCTTCAGTATGATGTCATATAGCGGACACTACATATGGCACATCTATGAACTATATTTCTCTTAATCTGCGATTTCTAAAATCAGTCACAGTACCTCTCCGTGGTTGTTCATTTCATCTAATTAGCTCACTGTTAACTGATGAGTTGAATTAGCGCTTTTCTTACATGTACTTATGTGCTGATCCTGTGACTTGTTGTATTGCCAAATATCCAGTTGCGTAGCTGATGCTGCACAGGGAACTGAAACTTTCCACCATTGTTCATTTTCTGAGTAGAGAAAACAAAAACATGAAGCAAATATGTTGTAATATCAACGAAGAAAAGTCAGCTTAGCATGTTTCAATTATAATCATCTACAGCAATCAAAACCCATTCCATCCCCCAACCCCCCCCCAAAAAAAATATTCTTACTTTTCATGCTAAATGCTAAACAGTACATGTATGAGAACTCAATGTTATATGCAACCTCTTGAAAACTGGCTAAAATAGCATTTATTTCATCTCTGTTAACCAAGAAATGGCAAGATTGGAAGTAGTATCTCAATTTGAGGAGACAATGCTAATCATGAATTGTTAAGTTCATGCATGTTGCTGGACTGTGTAAGATTTGTTCTGCAGTTTTTCTATGGGATCCATATTCTATCAGGGCCGAAGTTTAATTCAATGCTGTTAACCCTATCTACTCGGGGGGGGGGGGGGGGGGCCTGGGGAGGCCCCCCTCGACGTTCGCCCGCCATATGTCCGCAACGCGAAGAGCATTTCGCCGCGATGATTTTCATGATGTTTCTCCTCCAAGTCTCCGCCATCTTTTAAGACCAAATTTGTGACGCCTGCGGTACGCCGGCGTCCGAAGATACAAATAATTTTGTACATGCATTTCGCACCAAAAATTGCCCTCAAAACGTTGATTTTGTGCTACAATTTCAATACAACTTGTGTTTTCAGTCAAAATTCATAAATGTATGAATATTTTTGCTTTTACTGAATTGAAGATTACTTAATTTTATGCTATTTTGTGCATTGCCAATAAGCTGGTCACCGACAATTTCATTCAAAAAAAACAATTGAAAAACAAAAGGTCTTTTTCAAAAAAACAAGCGGCAAATACATAAGAAATTGCAAAAACAATTAAAAAATACATTAGAAATTGATTCTAATATTCGCACATTTTTTTCATTACATTCTGCCTTAGCAACACCACAAGGGTTCTCTACACCAAGAAGTAGCCACATTTGAGAGTTTTAAATACAGGACGTTAGCAAGCAAAAAGCTATGATTTCGTAATTAATTTACGCATAAATTCAGCATAATTTAACTTAAAAAACAATGTTCAAGCGAAAAAAATAACAATCACAGTTTTGTAGATCTAGCGTCGCCGGCGACATGCCGGGACGGCCAATTCGTCGTGATTGCCGCCGAGTCGACGGCGAGCATCTGACGGCCGCCCCCCCCCCGGCCATATGATCTCCCAAAATACCCTGGCCAGAGCATAGGCGTTAAATTCATGCTCGGTTACTCCTCAAGTAAACAGTTTCAAGATAAAAACTTCGCAGCCGAATATACACTCTAGCCACTGGATATACTGTATAATCACTTGCGTTCTTGAGGCATTTTGGACTTCTCACATCAATCATGTCATTGGTCCTCAATAATTATGCACCCTATTTTTGTTAGGAATCATTTCAAAGAACAAAAACTGGAATCATCACTGGGTTTTTGGTGATCCGCCTTACGGCGGATCACCATAGGATTTCGTTCAGAATTTTTTTTTTTCTTCTTTATTTTGGTCACTTCTTGTTTGCATCAGATATCATCAAGAACAACATTCGTCATCATTCTTGTAACTTGGCATAGTTATGTCCATGTTCAATACCTGCAAGAATGTCCTCCGTGACAACGTCTTTGACGTCATCAATGCACTGTCATAAGGCAAAAGCCTAGTCCTAACCTCATTTGCCCGATATCTCAGCCGGTGCCGTCGAATAAAAAAAAAAACAAATTTTGGCAGAGGTCAAGCTAACGGTCAATGGTCGTAAACTTTTGGGACCTAACCACGTGTGCTGCGCGGTCTCCACTGGCGATACGGGACGCGCCGTCAAAATTTAAAATGCTCAAATGACTTCTTATTAACAGTAGCTACGTTCAGCGTCATTTTTGCGAGCATTTTGCTGTTGCGGCGCGCGTTACGCTCGTGTGTTTTTTTTCGCCGCGCACCCCTCCGACGAATACATAATTTTTCAACGCGATTTGGATTTCTGACTGAATTATCTCTCT